>CAWUFW010018659.1:0-213663 GCA_963921515.1 Calotriton arnoldi | reverse complement strand
ATGCAACATATCCGTGCATGACACAGTTGCATATACATGTCGCAATCACAGGGGCACATGGTGTACACAGGCAGTGCACGGCTGCCCATGGACAGTTTTCCAGAAGTCACTACATGGTATCATTGCATGGGGAGTAAAACCCTGTTCAGAAGCACTGTCACTGCACCATACCTGTCCAGTGCAAGTCACTACACACTATGGGGGGTGACAACTACTCAGTGAGCCTGCTAGCCAGTGGCGTGCAGACTCTCAGCCTTGCTAGTCAGACAAAATGCACATTCAGAAAGGCAGTGCACAGGACACTCACCTGCTCCCCTGGTGTCCCATACAGGTTGCTGTACTGTGGAAGTAGGCTGTCCAGCAGGGCCTGGTTCTCTTCAAGGCTGAAGGCAGGGGCTCTCTCCACAGTACGTGCCATTGCAGGGTCCAGAGGGGCAGAGACAGCAGCAGTGCAGTGGCAGATGTCGTCCTGGAGCATATAGTGCAGGCAAGTGGGCTCTCAGGGGAACAGCCAGCAATATATATGTGCTGGAGAGGCAGATACTGTCCCTTGTGTCCAAAGTGATAGGTCCAAGTCGTTTGCATCTTCTGAATCTGGCCAATCCATGGAATAGCAGCACCAAAACACGCCCACAGCATCCTTCAAATCTTCAACTTCATGACATACATGATTTTGCAACATTGTTGTGGGTGACCAACTGATTTTACAGCAAACGACTCGTTCGAAATTCGAAAACGCGTCCGTTGCCAGGCAAGCCCATTGTCAATGGGTGCGCACCGATCGGTCCATTGCAGTTCAACGCGCACAGGGGTACAACGCGTACCCGCACACATTGAAAGCAATGGGCCGGCCGGAGGCACCGATCGGTCCATTGCAGTTCAACGCGCACAGAGGTACAACGCGTACTCGACACATTGAAAGCAATGGGCCGGCCGGAGGCACCGATCGGTCCATTGCAGTTCAACGCGCACAGGGGTACAACGCGTACCCGCACACATTGAAAGCAATGGGCCGGCCGGAGGCACCAATCGGTCCATTGCAGTTCAACGCGCACAGGGGTACAACGCGTACCCGCACACATTGAAAGCAATGGGCCGGCCGGAGGCACCGATCGGTCCATTGCAGTTCAACGCGCACAGGGGTACAACGCGTACCCGCACACATTGAAAGCAATGGGCCGGCCGGAGGCACCGATCGGTCCATTGCAGTTCAACGCGCACAGGGGTACAACGCTGTACCCGCACACATTGAAAGCAATGGGCCGGCCGGAGGCACCGATCGGTCCATTGCAGTTCAACGCGCACAGGGTACAACTCGTACCCCCACACATTGAAAGCAATGGGCCGGCCGGAGGCACCGATCGGTCCATTGCAGTTCAACGCGCACAGGGGTACAACGCGTACCCTCACACATTGAAAGCAATGGGCCGGCCGGAGGCACCGATCGGTCCATTGCAGTTCAACGCGCACAGGGGTACAACGCGTACCCGCACACATTGAAAGCAATGGGCCGGCCGGAGGCACCGATCGGTCCATTGCAGTTCAACACGCACAGGGGTACAACGCGTACCCGCACACATTGAAAGCAATGGGCCGGCCGGAGGCACCGATCGGTCCATTGCAGTTCAACGCGCACAGGGGTACAACGCGTACCGCACACATTGAAAGCAATGGGCCGGCCGGAGGCACCAATCGGTCCATTGCAGTTCAACGCGCACAGGGGTACAACGCGTGCCCGCACACATTGAAAGCAATGGGCCGGCCGGAGGCACCGATCGGTCCATTGCAGTTCAACGCGCACAGGGGTACAACGCGTACCCGCACATTGAAAGCAATGGGCCGGCCGGAGGCACCGATCGGTCCATTGCAGTTCAACGCGCACAGGGGTACAACGCGTACCCGCATCATTGAAAGCAATGGGCCGGCCGGAGGCACCGATCGGTCCATTGCAGTTCAACGCGCACAGGGGTACAACTCGTACTCCCACACATTGAAAGCAATGGGCCGGCCGGAGGCACCGATCGGTCCATTGCAGTTCAACGCGCGACAGGGGTACAACGCGTACCCCCACATTGAAAGCAATGGGCCGGCCGGAGGCACCGATCGGTCCATTGCAGTTCAACGCGCACAGGGTACAACGCGTACCCGCACACATTGAAAGCAATGGGCCGGCCGGAGGCACCGATCGGTCCATTGCAGTTCAACACGCACAGGGGTACAACGCGCACTCGCACACATTGAAAGCAATGGGCCGGCCGGAGGCACCGATCGGTCCATTGCAGTTCAACGCGCACAGGGGTACAACGCGTACCCGCACATTGAAAGCAATGGGCCGGCCGGAGGCACCGATCGGTCCATTGCAGTTCAACACGCACAGGGTACAACGCGTACCCCCACACATTGAAAGCAATGGGCCGGCCGGAGGCACCGATCGGTCCATTGCAGTTCAACGCACACAGGGGTACAACGCGTACCCGCACACATTGAAAGCAATGGGCCGGCCGGAGGCACCGATCGGTCCATTGCAGTTCAACGCGCACAGGGGTACAACGCGTACCCGCACACATTGAAAGCAATGGGCCGGCCGGAGGCACCGATCGGTCCATTGCAGTTCAACGCGCACAGGGGTACAACGCGTACCCGCACACATTGAAAGCAATGGGCCGGCCGGAGGCACCGATCGGTCCATTGCAGTTCAACGCGCACAGGGGTACAACGCGTACCCCCACACATTGAAAGCAATGGGCCGGCCGGAGGCACCGATCGGTCCATTGCAGTACAATGCATCACTGTACATGTGACTGGCATATGTCAGCATGCCTGTCTCAGATGGACATATGCCAGCCACAGATAGCTCCCAGGGAGTGAGGGGCACACCTACATCACGACAGCCTGTCCAAACCTTATCATAAGGCATGTAAGGCTGCATTTCCTATTGTGTGTATGTTGGTGTACATGTTGTCCTGTGGGTGTCACCTGTGGGCAGCCACCCCCAGGCTGTGCACGTGTTCATGGGGACAGGATCCTGGGTGTTACGTGTACGTGACCACTGTGATGTGCAACTGTTCATATCTGTGCATGTGCCATGGTCACATTTCACAGTGGTGTTTGTGTATGTCATGTCACATACCCCGTGAGTCCCATGTGGGACGGTATGTTTGAGCCAGGGTGTCCCAGTGGCACAATAGTGATGGACCTCCACAGTCTTTGTGCATGTAGTGTTTACAATGTCTCTGATTTCATGTGCACAATGGGAGACAGTCTCCACATCCACGTTGTGTGTGCATGGACTCTGATGTTGTGCGTGTGTGTCACAGACGTCCATGTCTGTCCTGCCGTGGCAAGTGGGGCCACTACCTGTGGGGGTCATGTTTGTTTTGCTGTGGTGTACACATGATACTCCATGTGATGCCAGTGTCCATGTGGCATTACAGGGTCCCTGGGAATGTACCTGTCGTTGAGCTGTGGTGCCTGGGGCACATCTGTCCTCACATGTCACTGTGGGGGGTGATTGTGACACGGCAGCAGGAGATGGGAACTGTGACACGGCATCATGATATCCAATGGGCCAACCTGGGACAAATTGATGCCACCTGTAGGACCGTGTTGACAGATGTTGGCCATGTATGTACCATACATGTCCTTCCGGTACTGCACACTTCATGTAGTTGTGCCTCATAATGATGTATGTTGGGATCTTGAGT
Organism: Calotriton arnoldi; assembly: GCA_963921515.1. NCBI lineage: Eukaryota > Metazoa > Chordata > Amphibia > Caudata > Salamandridae > Calotriton > Calotriton arnoldi. Next base: position 209,959 of record CAWUFW010018659.1, on the reverse strand, counting down.
GTGTTCAATGCCGCATATGTGGGGTGACTGACAATCTTGCTTACTTCTCCTCTGCACTGCAGGGCTCCTGCTGTCCATCGGCCATTCCCAGACCTGGCAACGATGGTGGAACGGGACAGCATCCGACGGTACCGCTTCACCAGGCAGCTGATTGAGGATTTGGCAGTGCAGTTGGCCCCACATTTGCAGCCTGGCCGGCCGTATCCTACAGCGCTGACCCCCAAGGTGAAGGTGATGGCAGCCCTACACTTCTTTGCCACTGGTACCTTCCAACATACTGTGGCGACTGCTGGTGGGATGTCACAGACCATGTTCAGCCGTGTGCTCCGCGATGTTTTGGCGGCAATGTTGCTCTTCCTAAACCGGTACATCTATTTCCCTAGACTGCAACGACTCACTGACGTGAAGAGTGACTTTTATGCCCTGGGGAGGATGCCGCATGTAATTGGCTCCATTGATGGGACACAAGTGGCTTTGGTACCACCACAGGCCCAGGAGCAGGCCTACAGGAACCGCAAGCACTACCACTCGGTCAATGCACTGGTGGTGTGTCTTGCAGACATGACCATCACACACGTGTGTGCCCGTTTCCCTGGTTCAGCACACGATGCCTTTGTGATGAGGAGTAGTCGCATCCCCAGGATGATGGCACAGATGCAGAACCAGCGTGCCTGGCTTGTCGGTGTGTACTGACTTTGTGCCATTGTGTGTGATCTGATCTGTAGTATTCCGCCCACTTTTCCAAGTCAGCTAATGTGCACTTGTCTGTCCGTAGGTGACTCGGGATACCCCAACATGCCGTGGTTGCTGACACCCCTCAGGAACCCTGTGACACCTGCCCAGATGCGCTACAATGAGGCACATGGTCGGACCAGGAGAGTGATTGAGCGGACCTTTGGTCTCCTGAAGAGCCGCTTCCGCTGCCTGGACAAGACCGGAGGGTCCCTCCCATATGCCCCTGTGAAAGTGTGCAAGATTATCATCGTCTGCTGCATGCTCCACAACCTGGCAGTGCGGAAGGAGTTGCCTCTCATCCAGGATGACAATGACCAACATCCGCCACCTGTGGAGGATCCTGGCCTGGACCACGATGCCAGTGACGATGATGATGATGATGATGTCCGCACACAGCTCATCACCAACTTCTTTAGCTGAATGTGAGTATACTGAGGTGTCATGTCAATGATGTGAGTTGGCATGATGTGTGGGTGGTGCTCTGGTGCTGTTGGAGTGTGTCCATGGGCTACTTGACTGGATGTGTGTTGCGATGTGTGGTGACAGGTGGGCTGTACTCCCCAACAGTGTTGACATGCTAACTTGGTTCTGGGTGGGTATCTTGTAACATGTATTGTGCATGAGTTTTGCTGTTCTGTCCTGTACTCCATTGCTTTTGACTGTGTGTCATTTCTGTCCTTCACAGGGTACTTTCAGATTCGTTTGGTCAACTGTGTCCACCGACGACGTGATTGCACATCCAGGCTGGTAGCTGTTGTGTCCCTACAGGTGATGTGCGCCACACCCATGGACTTCCTTCCGTCTACAGTTGTTGACTGTGTGCCCGCTACCAGGTGGGGTTACCTTGCATCTGTAGTGGTTACGGCATGTTGCAACTGTGTAATAAACCTGTGCTTCACTTTGTGATGTGCGTTGTCTGTGGTCACACATTTGACTGCCATTTGCTTACTGCACCTGTGGGCTACTTGACTACAACTGGGAATGGTGTGGTGTATGTGCATTGCACCGTCTTCCCTGGCAACATCAGTGTAGGCAATGAGTCAGATGGCCTAGGTGTGTATGTGTCGTGTAGCCCTGGTGGTGTGTCTCCCTCATGTGTGTCACGTTGCCTGTACTCACATGCCTGTGTTGTCCTTGCTGTTGCAGTTCGCATACACAGTGTAATTTTGCAGTTCATCATCCCCATAACAGCACCCACGTTGGAATCACGACAGAGGCAAGTATGGTGTATTAGTGTGTTTATTGTGATACATTTGTGTTAATAGTGCATAGGATGGGTTGTGCTGTACATGAATCTTGCAATCCCAAGTTCCTAGGTGAATTGAAAGTCCGGGTAGACAGGATCCCCAGTATCGGGGCCACAGTTGTCTGACACATTGGTCCAACTTGTACTCCCCATGCAATGTGTGGGAGTAGTGTTGCCGTCAACAGGGTGAACAGTCTGTGCACAAAGGCGAACATCCAGAACAGGTTCAGGCTTCCTGGGAGTTGCGCTTGGCCATCGGCCTCTCACTTTTCCCTCCTCGGACGACCCCTCTTCTTGGGGGGGCCCTCAAGTGCAGGCTGCTGCGGTGCAGGGGACTCTCCGCCAGAGTCCTCCTCCCTCCCTGTGGCAGTTGCAGTTTGTTCGGCACCAGATGTTGTTGGCACACAGGGAGGTGTGGACTGGTTGCTGTTCATCTGACGGAGGCATTGTAAAATGTCCCTGTGCACCGCCGTCATCTCATGCAGTGCATCCCACTTGGACTCCACGCGGGACATGTGTGAGTCCACACGGGACATGTGTGACTCCACGTGGGACATGTGGGAGTCCAAGCGGGCATGATGGGCAGCCTGCTGCTGTTTAATGTCTCTGAGGAGCCCCACTACCTGGCTGAGCTCTCCGGTGCTGGACTGGTACGCATCAGCTATGCGTACCAGTTGTGGGTCGTCATGCACACCAGCAACGTCTGCAAGCAGCGACCTCTGTCTCCCACCACTCCCACCACCCCTGCTGACATGTGCAGTGTGTGCAGTGGCACGCACAGATAACCCTGGTCCACCTTGGGGGTTGGTGGTGGTGGTGGTGTCCATGGCCCCAGGTTGGTCCAGGGTCACTGTGCTGGTGTTGCTCCTTATTCTGTCCATGTCGGCAGGGATGGTATTCGTGGTGACAGTCGTTGTAGGGGTGGGTGCAGGGGGTGCAGCTGGTGGTCCTGCTGGTGCTGCAGCTGGTGGTCCTGCTGGTGCTGCATGTTGACTTGCACCGGATGTGCCAGGTTGTTCTTCATCGTCCGAGGAGGACAGAGGCTGTACGACGCCAGTGAGCTCGGCATCCTCTTGAGCCTGGGACTGGGACTCCTCAGCGTCTGCTGCTGTGTCCCCATCATCACCTGTTTTTGGGAGACACAAACAATGTATGTCATGTTTCTGCAGGCATCAATGGTTGACACACATGACAGTTGTGACTGTGCCTCTGGGTGCGGGCCTGTACATTGCATTGTCCTAAGTCATCACAGTCAGGGGTTGATATTGGTGTGGCACATTGTCCTGCATTATTTGGGCATTTCTATGTATTTTCTGGGGTGTGAACATGGTCTGCATTGCTTGTGTTTGGTTGACAGCCGGACCTCCTTCCCACCCACCCAGCCAGTCAGTTATCCCACCATGGAACGTGCTTGCATTGCAGGGAGTGTAAGTTGTCTCTCAGGATGTCAGTCAGTGGTGTCCTGCTGTTTGTTGGTGCACAGTTGGCAGCAGGGCCTTGTGCTCCCCACAGCAGTAGCCAGTGTCAGCCATCTTGTGAGTCCTTCTCCACTCCCTGTGATGTGAGCATGGTTCAGGGTGGTGTTGATGGGCCAGTTGTGAGGCTGAGCAATGTCTGTGACTACGACTCCCATCATGCTATTGCCTCCACCCCCTTCCCAGCATGCCCATGCTTCCTTCCTTTTGACTCTGCTTCCCTGTGGGGTGGGTTGGCTGTGCTGACAGGATGGCTGGGAGTGTTGTCCTGGCAGTTGTTTGGCTAAGAGTCCCAAGAGTGTCCCTGTGCTTCACACAACATAACCCAGGGTGGTGGTGCTTTGTGGGATCTTGTGTTAGGATGGAGGGCATTGCATTCTACCAGGTGGGTACTGTGGAGTTTGTGTTGGGGGGTGTGAGGGGAGGTGCTGGTGACTATAGTCAATGCTGCAAGTCCCCCTTCCCACCCAGCCAGCCAGATATCCCACCATGGAACGTGCTTGCATTGCAGGGAGTGTAAGTTGTCTCTCAGGATGTCAGTCAGTGGTGTCCTGCTGTTTGTTGGTGCACAGTTGGCAGCAGGGCCTTGTGCTCCCCACAGCAGTAGCCAGTGTCAGCCATCTTGTGAGTCCTTCTCCACTCCCTGTGATGTGAGCATGGTTCAGGGTGGTGTTGATGGGCCAGTTGTGAGGCTGAGCAATGTCTGTGACTACGACTCCCATCATGCTATTGCCTCCACCCCCTTCCCAGCATGCCCATGCTTCCTTCCTTTTGACTCTGCTTCCCTGTGGGGTGGGCTGGCTGTGCTGACAGGATGGCTGGGAGTGTTGTCCTGGCAGTTGTTTGGCTAAGAGTCCCAAGAGTGTCCCTGTGCTTCACACAACATAACCCAGGGTGGTGGTGCTTGTGGGATCTTGTGTTAGGATGGAGGGCATTGCATTCTACCAGGTGGGTACTGTGGAGTTTGTGTTGGGGGTGTGAGGGGAGGTGCTGGTGACTATAGTCAGTGCTGCAAGTCCCCCTTCCCACCCAGCCAGCCAGCCAGATATCCCACCATGGAACGTGCTTGCATTGCAGGGAGTGTAAGTTGTCTCTCAGGATGTCAGTCAGTGGTGTCCTGCTGTTTGTTGGTGCACAGTTGCCAGCAGGGCCTTGTGCTCCCCACAGCAGTAGCCAGTGTCAGCCATCTTGTGAGTCCTTCTCCACTCCCTGTGATGTGAGCATGGTTCAGGGTGGTGTTGATGGGCCAGTTGTGAGGCTGAGCAATGTCTGTGACTACGACTCCCATCATGCTATTGCCTCCACCCCCTTCCCAGCATGCCCATGCTTCCTTCCTTTTGACTCTGCTTCCCTGTGTGGTGGGCTGGCTGTGCTGACAGGATGGCTGGGAGTGTTGTCCTGGCAGTTGTTTGGCTAAGAGTCCCAAGAGTGTCCCTGTGCTTCACACAACATAACCCAGGGTGGTGGTGCTTGTGGGATCTTGTGTTAGGATGGAGGGCATTGCATTCTACCAGGTGGGTACTGTGGAGTTTGTGTTGGGGGGTGTGAGGGGAGGTGCTGGTGACTATAGTCAGTGCTGCAAGTCCCCCTTCCCACCCAGCCAGCCAGATATCCCACCATGGAACGTGCTTGCATTGCAGGGAGTGTAAGTTGTCTCTCAGGATGTCAGTCAGTGGTGTCCTGCTGTTTGTTGGTGCACAGTTGGCAGCAGGGCCTTGTGCTCCCCACAGCAGTAGCCAGTGTCAGCCATCTTGTGAGTCCTTCTCCACTCCCTGTGATGTGAGCATGGTTCAGGATGGTGTTGATGGGCCAGTTGTGAGGCTGAGCAATGTCTGTGACTACGACTCCCATCATGCTATTGCCTCCACCCCCTTCCCAGCATGCCCATGCTTCCTTCCTTTTGACTCTGCTTCCCTGTGGGGTGGGCTGGCTGTGCTGACAGGATGGCTGGGAGTGTTGTCCTGGCAGTTGTTTGGCTAAGAGTCCCAAGAGTGTCCCTGTGCTTCACACAACATAACCCAGGGTGGTGGTGCTTTGTGGGATCTTGTGTTAGGATGGGGGGCATTGCATTCTACCAGGTGGGTACAGTGGAGTTTGTGTTGGGGTGTGTGTGAGGGGAGGTGCTTGTGACTATGGTTAGTGCTGCAAGTCCTCCTTCCCACCCACCCAGCCAGCCAGATATCCCACCATGGACTGTGCTTGCATTGCAGGGAGTGGAAGTTGTCTCTCAGGATGTCAGTCAGTGGTGTCCTGCTGTTTGTTGGTGCACAGTTGGCAGCAGGGCCTTGTGCTCCCCACAGCAGTAGCCAGTGTCAGCCATCTTGTGAGTCCTTCTCCACTCCCTGTGATGTGCGCATGGTTCATGGTGGTGTTGATGGGACAGTTTTGGGGCGGGCAATATGTGTGACTGCGACTCCCATGATGCTATTGGCTACACTGACTTGGCCAGCATACACAGAATTCCTTCCTTTGAGTGGTCTTCACTGTGTGTTGGTGTTGTTGTGGTGGCTACATGTGTGGATGTGTTTGTTAGTTCTATTTGTGCTACTGCCTAGCTGTAGTTGTGGTTGTGTTTGTACATGTGTTGGCACGGTTGGATGTGACTTTTTTGATGGCATGTGTTGTGTTTCTCTGACTGACATACACATTTTGGGATGATTCTGTTCTGGTTGCTGTGTGATTGCTATGAGTGCATGGTTTGACTCTCCCCTTGACAGTGATGTGTGTGTGTTTTGTGGCAGTATATTGTGTACATTTGTTGTGTACTCACCAGGCTCTGGGATGTCCTCTAGTCCATATATGCTCACTGGCGGTAGGATGGCCCGCACCTTCTCCTCCCAGGGCCTGAGGTATATTGGCTTGGCAGGAGGGCCACTGCCGGTGTGTTGGCTGTTGATGTAGTCTTGCTTCAGCAGTTTCCGTACCCTCCTGCGCACGTCATACCACCTGTTCTGGATGTCGGTCTTTGTGCGCCGACATGGTGATTGGGCGTTCACCCTGTTGATGATCCTCTCCCACATCTTGGTTTTCTGCGACATGGGGGACTGTTGGACCAATGTGCCAAACAGCTGTGGCTCTACCCTGAGGATCTCGTCTATCAGGACTTCCAATTCACAATCTAGGAACTTGTGATTCTTCTTGGGGGGCATGGTGATGGGTGGTGATGGTGAGTGATGTGTGTGTTGGTGTGCAGGTGAGGGTGTGTGAGTGTGTGTTTTGCTGGGTATATGTGAGGTAGGTATTTGTTGGTGTGCTGATGGTGTGTGGCTTGTCTGAGGGATGAGCTGTGGGTGTGTGGTTGCTTTCTCTTGGGTGCTGGCAGTGGAATGGCATTTGCAAAGGCTCATGGTAGTGATTTGTGTCCTTTATATAGGTGGAGTTGTGGGTGTGTCTTTGTTCTCTGTCCCCACCCCCCAGTATTTATTGGCTTGGTAATTGCTTGTTTGGCCTTTTTTGGGTGATTTTTCCTTTGTGCTGTTTGTGTATGTTGGAAACGTTCTTGTGACCGAGTCGGACCCTGCATTGGTCTCGTACGGTGTTCTCCGTTTCGTTCACGCTGTGTTTGTGCAGTTTTCTATGCTGCGTACGCGTCGGTCGCGGTGTATTGTGTTGCTTCGGCTCGGTTTTGTATGCGTGTCGGTCGTACGGCTTGTCCTCCGTCCGACTCGCTCGTGGTTTTCGCGCCTTGCATCGTACTTGGCGGTTTGGAGTTAGCGTGTACGTTTCGGTCGGATTTGTTCCGGGTGCGTGTCGGTCGGTTGGATTCGCGTTTTTTTCCGGCCGGATTGCTGTCTTCCGTGCGGCTCGGTCGGTCGACTTGGTTTCCTTACGTGTCGGTCGGATTTTTCGCGCCTTGCATCGTACTTGGCGTGTCGGGCGCCACGGGTACGTGTCGGTCGGTATTTTTTCCGGATCCGAGTCGGTCGGTGCTTTTTCCGGCCCGAATCGGAATCGACCCCCGAGTAAGATAAAGAAACAAACTGAAATTTTGAATATCATCTCATTTAATGTCAATGGGTTAAATAATAAACGAAATGCAAAAGCAATCGAGGACTGGATAAAAGGTCACTCTCCAGATATAGTTTTAAATCAAGAGACTCCTTTTATAGAAGGTAAAAAACAAAACTTCACAATATTTAAAAACTTGGCTGGGTTTGAATTCATATCTAGTGCAACAGCAGCACAGAGGAGTAGCTTTTACATAAATAGATATCTTAAGTATGATATCAGCACCTTTCAAACGGATAAAGAATGTAGATGGGCGTGGGTTAATGGACATATAGAGGGTATAAGATTGACATTTGCAACTATTTATGGCGCTATCTCGGATGACCCAGCCCCAATGATGGAATTATTTCAATCATTAATGGTTATTTCCAGCAAACTAATTCTGGGAAGTGACTTCAATTTTCTTCAGAGCCCAGAATTAGATTAGTCAACAAATACTTGGAAACAAAATAAGCCCCGAAAAGCCAAAATGTTAGCCAAGTATATGAGAATCACTGACAAAATATCGATGGACAAAATATCGTGTTCCCAAAATATCGGGACATAAATATCGATGTCAAAAATATCGACATCCTATCTACATAATGGTAAGTACTAAAATATCCCCAAAAAATATAGTTGTTAAAAATATTGAAGTTAAAAATATCGTTTTTTTAAAATGTATAAAAAACAATGTAAAATAAATTAAATAATACATATAACTTAAAATAAAATATTTAAAATTATTAAAAAATGTTAACAATTATAAGTAATAAATGTAATGTAAAAATAACTTAAACATACATATATAAAATGTAATATATATATTTACTTAATAATAATTACTAAGGGGCCCATTACGATGGCGGGCGGAAGCACAACCGCCGTGCTGGCGGATGCAAAAACCACCAGTTACCGCCGGCACGCAGCAGTCCACACGCCCGCCCAATTATGATGCGAAAAGTAGGCCAAACACCGCCGGCAAGCCAGCAACACCGTCCGCCATCAAAGTGCGCCCGTTCACGTAGCGGCGCAGCACAACTGACACACACCGTCCGACGAAACACGTCCCGCCCGGCGCATAAATTACGATGCCGCAAACAAACGGCTCCCACGGCTAAGAGACACCGCACGTGAAAGAGAGGCGGTAACACGGACGCAGAGCACGGACAACGAAGAAGCGGCTCCCCGAGCATGAATCCAGCACTGCAGGCCCTCCCCATGCTTCTGCTGATGCACCACCAAGGACGCAACGTACCGCGGAGACGCAGGTAGGCACACACACAACAAGTGCACGCAAACAGCGCACACAGTGCAAGGGCGGAAAAGCGGACAACCCCCACCAGCGCGTGTACACAACACATCCACCATCGCATCCACAGATGACACACAGGCCAAATCGTAACATCGCAGAACACATGTGTACACACCACCTGGGACTAGGAACCAACCACCCCGTCACGGCCCCAAAGCGCCGATGACGCCGCCACACATGCGCACAACGCAGAGGCCAACCGCAGCGCCATGCATGCGTCGCACACAGACACAGGGACACAACCAAGCAGCACACACATCAGCCCCACCCCGAACGCACATGACACGTGACAGGCCGGCCACAGACATGTCCCCAACGCCCAATTCACGGACAACACCCAACGCCACACAACCGACGCAAACATGTCAGTCAAGACACGCAACAGCAGGACACACCCCAGTGTAACAAACATGGCGTAGCACACAGCGGCGGCAACACCAACTAGGAGAAGCAGGGCCCCTTCGGGAAGAGGAACGCCAGTACCACACAGAAACACCCATACCACCCTGCACATATGAACAAGACATATAAAACGGAACACCAAAGAGCCCGGGGACCGACAACAGGTGGCCTAAGAATAACATTCACACACAAGGCCCAACGCAGAGCGGAAAGGCAGCCTGCCGCCCACACAAGGGAGAGCAGACAGCACTGAATGACCTTCCATTCCAACTCCGAAACCACAGCCCTACGACAGAAGCCGGTGAATACAGCCATTGTCCAAGAATAGACCAACACAGGCATGCCGAGGAGACCGACCACAGGGCAGATAGCGCATATCACAGAAGCACACAACGGACGGGGAAGAAAGAAGAAAACACTCCCCCATGTCGGCCACATGCAAGTTAATTGGAAGAAGTCACACAGCACTGACCTTGAACTGTCTGAGAAGCATGTGGGAAGAGGGCCCGTGTCCTCCAAACAAGCCAACAGAACACAAGTCCTGTCTCCCCACGACTACACAGAGCTCACAGCAACCCCGGAGCGTGCACATTGCAGACTGCACACACAGCCGGAGCACGCCACCTCAACGAACCGCTGCGAAATGGCAACCGCAACACACCTACCCAACTACGCCGAACAGCTCAAGCTGTACAAAACCAACCTGTTCCATACATTGGGATGCGATCTCCTGTCCCTGCTGAACGTAACTTACCGACTGACTTACCGCATCACATTGTTCAGCTGCGTCATGCCCGTCTTCTACTGTCGGAGGTGTCCCTACCAGCATCCCGTCGAGATATGCCTCTCCAACCCGGCATGTCTGAAGGCGGACCTGCTACCACTACTCCTCCCTCTGGACGCACACGACAGGGCCTGCTCTGCCTATGGGGGCATGGCGTATGTGGCCAACATCGCACCCGCACTGAAATGGGACCACTGTGCCTCCACACGACGGATCATCGAGAACAGCTACATCGAATGTCACCCAGCATGCCCCATCATGGTCCTCCAAGGGACAACCTACGAACAACACCTTGACAGCCACCATCCGCTTCATTGGCTGGCAAACATGTACACCACCAATGACATGGAAGCCCTGCTGGACGGCATCGCATACCTGACAACCTGTAAATACGTCGGACCACAACGCAGGTTCCCCGAGTGACCTATGATGTCCAACCCCGCACCCATGCTTAGCTTCCACACGGACTGGCCAGTCACCACCACAACAGCCATACCAAACGACCGGCAACAGTAACCACACCATCAACGACATCGCCATGACATCGGATATGACCGGGACATGCACACTGTTCCCCATCACATCCAGGAACACCGCATGCATCGTGGGAGGCAGTGGCATGGGCTCTGTGTATCGCACCCACATGGACGGAACTGCACGAACAACCAGGACACGACATGGATCCAGCGCACATGGACACACACACCGCTCAGTGGACATGAATAGGTCGCCTGGAGTCTGTGGGTGCTGCACCCCTCCCACCCCCGCCCCGGGAATCCCATACCAGGACCTTTGCATGGACGACAAGTGCATACAACAACAACACAACCCCAGTGACTGTGACATGTCCAGTAACCACCACAGTGCAACAACAAGTGGCACGCCGCTGCATGCACGCAAGCACATGCCCTGATGTCATCTCACATGCACGCGTGCATGAGGAACAACCGCAGCAAACCTGTCACATGGAACTGAGATGGACTGTGCCCATGATGCCAAGCGGTCTGGTAGGCTACATGTATACCGTCTGTGTCAAAGTCCGCAGCTCCGCAGCTATACGTAAATGTACATTAGCACAGCCTTGGCCAAGCAGATGTCACTCTGAAGCCCACATCCCACATGCAACAGCCAATCACATGTAACCCCACACCCTATCCCATTTGCAATAATGCTCAGTATATCCTCAACATGTATTCCGCTGCCAGTAGTGTCCACTATACTGCATCACAGAGGACAGAAGACTCAATATAATGTTTGAAACCAAAACTGTCTCCGCTGACTCATTTCACAAGTACGAATGAGAGAGGATGAGAGTATGTGAAGTACACGGCAGTCGTGACATGACCATGTAGTCCACTGGTATTGGATGTCAACGCAAATGAGTAGCACTACTGTGGAAGACACACATGTGTCGTGTGAAGTCGTATGGACGCAGTGCTCAGGTGGGTGGGTGCGACGGGTAGATGCGCACATGCCAAGTTGGAGCACGCCGTGTTGGGAGGGGTCATGAACAGTACACCACCGCTTCCCTGGGCATTGTGAGAGGACACCTGTCGGGGGGAGTGAACACGTGTGTGCATAGCAGCCGGGCACACATACAAAGCGGTACCAGGCGCACCTCAGCCCACCCTCTGTGGACAAGCTGGATCCTGTTGTGCGCCCGCCATGCCCCTGACAAGGCACACACAGCCCCAGTCGACCAGGTGTAACCCCAACATAGTCAATCCGCACAGGCGATACAGGGCATGGGATGGCAGTGGAGCATGGTGTGTGAGAGGTCTCCTCGCGCTCCTCCTGGTCATATCACGCAGGCAATAGAACCTCAACGTCTAGCATGGCACAAGTCACATGGAAGTGTATGGGGGACGCACCACAGCACGAGCAGCACTGACGTCACGGGAGGTGGCTCGCACCATCCCATCCATTGCCCATCATACCAACCACGCCACATGCCATTGCGACTAAGTGCAAGCGCGTGCGCCACCACCCCCGAGCCCTCCCCAGAGAGGCCAAAGAGTGAATGTGTGGGCCATCAGCCACAGACGGACGCGGCCTGGCCGCAAGGGCAGCCACAGCCACTGGGTGTCGCAGGTGGCGGATCCGGAAGGCGAAGACTGTGATGCATAGTCCATGCAGGCCGGATCTCCATTTGGGGCACCACGCAGGTGGACGGCGTCCCGCAACACATCATACCCTGAGACAGCCCACTCGTGCAACTGGACCCACACATACACTCCTTGCCCTCTCTGGTGCGAGCTTGGGGCTGCCTGTGCAAGCGCTAGCCTCCCAGGTGAGCATGCATATTGGGGGAGCGAGGGAGGACATGAGGGCTGGGGCGAAGATGACTGTATCACTGTCAGTTAGTACAAGGGATGACCCAGATGTGGAAAGGAAGAGACGTGTCCCGTGTGTACTGCAACTAGTCGCCAATTCAACTACCCCCCATGTCCGGAATGTAAGCCCGCACCTAGGCCCGCCCATCCGCCACAACGAACATACCACCAGCACGACAACCTTCCCATTCGAAACACTGACTGGGGGTGGCGACCAGTGTACAATCATGTGTAGCCTACCCACGCGTACATGTGGGCCCTCCATGATCCATGTCACCTGCGGCAAAGTCATGACATGCGCAATGAGGGAAGTGAGGAGAGCTGTCCGCCCCACGCGCAGAAGGTGCATCAGCTCCACAGACCCAGCAGCGAGTCCAGCAGGGGTCACATGTGCAGGGGCAGCTGTGCCTGGTGTGAAGGCACATGCATATAGACAGCACATCGACCAATGTGTAGTCTGCCCACATCTACAGTCCATCATCATGCGGACATAGGAATTGAACACAGGGCAACACATCTTCAGTTGGTGCACCCACCGTGACCAACAATGCGCAATCATCGACGTACCCGCCCTGTGCATGGCCCCCACCCAACGGAGGCACATCCAGTGCCACCATCCCACACACACAAGCCTTCCACGAAACATGCTGTGTCCAATGCTCAGTACAGAGTCAGCGCCCATCTGGTGGATCCTGAACAGGAGACACATGCACACACATGCCAGCTCCCACTGTGTACGTCTGCCACCTGGCACGTGCAATGTAACCTCTCACCTGTGACGTGTGACTGCAAGCACACAGCCGTCTTGGCATGGGGCTGTCAATGTGGACACCTGTCAATGTTTCGGGAGGTGTGATCCGTACAGTGCTGTACATAGGGTGCAGTGCTGACACCTACTACTGTCTCATATCCCCTCGTGCCACAGGTCCCACTTGTTTTGGCCGCTCAGCCTGTGCCCACATCGTCGTCGTCGTGTGCCATACTCATCCAGCCGCGGAAGCAGTTCCATGCTCAGCAGACATTCATGTTGCCGTGGCGTTGCCGCTTGACGGATATGCAGTCAGTCCCCATCAGCACGCCCCGCAAGTCATTGGGGCCTAGATCCCCATGTGCATGCACATGGCAGTGGTTTGTATCACTAGCCATTGCCATTGTTGGGAGACCTGTGTAAGTGTATTGTGGCCGTGCCGTCCCAGCTTGACAGCTGGGCTGTGGCTCCTGTGCTTACTCAGTCATGTCAGTGATGTGTATGCGAAATTGCCATGTGTCGTGTTGCTTTGACATGTGTCCTCTGCCATTGTCCCTAGGCGGAGACCGAACATTGACCGCCCATACCAATTGCTGGCGGACATGGACGATACAGAGGTTATTAGGAAGTTTCGGCTGGACAGGCCAACCCTGCATCGACTGTGTGCCATGTTAGAACCCCATCTCCGTCCCCGCAGGGTGTATCCGACTGCTGTCACCCCCACGGCTAAGGTGATGGCCGCCATGCATTTCTTCGCCACTGGGTCATTCCAGCACACAGTGGGCATTGGAGGAGGGATGTCCAAGCCCATGTTCAGCAAAGTGCTGAGGGATGTACTGGCAGCCATGATGCTGTACCGGAACAGGTACATCCGCTTCCCCAGGGCTCGTGAATTGGCGGCAGTGAAGGGTGCATTCTATGCCCTTGGCAGAATCCCACACGTCGTTGGAGCCATTGACTGCACACATGTCGGCCTTGTTCCACCACAGGCCACTGAGCACCTGTACCGCAACAGGAAGCACACGCACTCCCTGAATGTGCAAGTGGTGTGCCTTGCGGACATGGTGATCACCCACGTGTGTGCAAAGTTCCCAGGCTCGGCCCATGACGCACACATAATGCGCAACAGCATCTTGCCACGACTGATGTCCAATATGCAACAGGATCGTGCCTGTATTGTCGGTGAGTATGTGGAGTGGTGTAGCGTGCTGGCTGTGCGATGCTGTCCCCTGTCCAGTTGGATTAGCAACGGTTCTCTGTGTCCCTCACACCCAGGTGACTCTGCGTATCCGAATGGGGCATGGCTGCTCAGTCCATTGAGGAATCCTCGCACCCCAGCAGACGATCGCTACAATGAGGCACATGGGAGGACCAGACGTGTGGTCGAGCATACCTTTGGCCTCCTCAAGTCCAGGTTCAGGTGCCTGGACCGCACCGGGGGTGCGCTGGCATACTCCCCACAGAAGGTGTGCCAGATAGTGGTGGCGTGCTGCATGCTGCACAATCTGGCCATTCGGAAGCAGATCCCCCTCATCGTGGATGACGGAGATCAACCAGGGCCCCAGCCCGCAGACCAGGACAGCTCGAGTGAGGAGGACAGCGGAGAGGAGGAAGCTGGTAATGTGCGGCAGCAGCTCATCGCCCGCTACTTCACTTGACGGTGAGTGTCCATGTACGACGGCTGATGTGGCTGTATCTGTGCAGGTGTGTGTGTGCTGTGTCAGGGTGGCCGTTTGTTCACTGCGTGCTGTGTGTCAACGCTCCATGGCCAGGGTAGTATGCCACTGTTGGTGGCTGTGGCATTGTGCCCTATTGCTCTGTGCGATGTGTGTACATTGCTTGTAGTTGTTGACATGTACTGTGTGATGGGTGTGTGACACACTCATTGAATGTGCTCCTGTTCTGTCTCCCACCCCTAGGTCCCTACAGGCCCTCCGGATTCAAATGTCATGCCACGCATCAGGTGCCTTTCCGCCCAAGGTGGCCGTTGTATTCCGTACAAATAAGACACAGGGCACAAACAGCAGTTAGTGAAAAAGGTGCATTTATTACAAACTGTGACATGTGATTGTGTGTAAGGTGATGACAAAAGTGGTGCGTGCAGTGACAATGAGCTGTCGGTCATGGCTGCGTGATGATCAGGGTGTACCCACTGGTTCTATGTCCATAGTCCAACACACACATGCCATCCAGATGGCTGAGTGGAGTGGGATCGTAGTCCAGGTCAATGCAGTGGCTGGTCAAGGAAGGCTGGCGGAAGGCTGGCTGGCTGCCTCACTTGCGACTGGAGCGTGCGAAGTCCTCCCGGGAGATCTGTTTCCTCTTCGGACGGCCCCTTCCACGTTTGCGAGGGGGTGCCTGCTTGCGACATGCTGGTGGTTGAGGTGTGATCACTGGCTGTGGACGCAGGGGAACTGGACACTGCTGCTCCACCCTGCACCCCGGCAGGTGGTGGCGGAGGGGGAGCTGCTGTCCCTGGCTGTGACCTCACCGCCACCACCAGCTGTCCCATGAGGTCCACGATTTGGCCCATACGGGCGTCCATGGACCTCAACACCCCCAGCACCTCACGCGTGTCTGAGGCAGACCGGACCCATTGTCCTTGGGCCTCTTCATAGGCCCCAAGGACTCTGGCCATGTGAGGCAGGGCATGGCTCCCAGGGGAGGCTGGCGTTTCCCTGACCCTGCTCCTCCTACCAGTCCTGCTGCCACCGGCCTGCCCACTAGCCACATTGCTCACCACGGTCCTCGCTGTGGCTCCCAGGGTGGATCCAGTCGTCCGGGCCACCACCTGCGCTGGGGCTGGTGCCAGCGGAGACGTGGCGGTGGTGGCGGCGGTGGTGGTCGGTGCGGCGATGGTGGCGGTTGCGGCAGTGGTAGTGGCCACAATGACCGTGGGTGTGGCCGCAACGACAGTGGCAGCAGGGGGCTGTGAATGTTCAGCAGCCCTGGATGATGGGTTGGTGGGTAGGAGGGGTCCTGGGGAGCGGCTGGGCCCTGCCACACCAGATGGGCCTGCTTCGTTGTCCGTGTCCGAGGAGGAGGACAGATCCTCCAGATCCGTGTGTCCTCGTTGGGGGCTTGTAGGCTGGCTGTGCTGGCTGCTGGCTCCATCCCCAGCATCCAGCAGTTCGTCACCTGTGGAGAGAATGAGATTAGTTATTGTGTTGCACCTGGCGAAGTATGTATTTGTCGTCTGACATTGACAGTTCGTGCAATCTCGTACATGGGTTTCCCGGAGGCGTGTGTGTGGCTGTAGCATCTGTAGTTGTGTGTGCTTGGCAATGGGACTGTGTGCTGTGCACATGTGGCATGGGACGGATTGGCCATGCCGATGGGTGTGTTGCTGTGCCCCTACTTATTGTGACTCTGGTGTATGCGGGCTCCTGGCCCATCCTGGGTCTGGTTTGTACTTTGCTTTTGGGGTTCAAATGGAACGCTTAGGAACGCATATGGCAACATGGGGGCCATGCCCCAGATTCGCATTTGGGAGGGAATATGCTTTTGGGGTTCAAATGGAACGCTTAGGAACGCATATGGCAACATGGGGGCCATGCCCCAGATTCGCATTTGGGATGGAATATGCTTTTGGGGTTCAAATGGAACGCTTAGGAACGCATATGGCAACATGGGGGCCATGCCCCAGATTCGCATTTGGGATGGAATATGCTTTTGGGGTTCAAATGGAACGCTTAGGAACGCATATGGCAACATGGGGGCCATGCCCCAGATTCGCATTTGGGAGGGAATATGCTTTT
Organism: Calotriton arnoldi; assembly: GCA_963921515.1. Lineage (NCBI taxonomy): Eukaryota > Metazoa > Chordata > Amphibia > Caudata > Salamandridae > Calotriton > Calotriton arnoldi. The sequence continues at coordinate 193,176 of CAWUFW010018659.1, read as the reverse complement.
GGGGTTCAAATGGAACGCTTAGGAACGCATATGGCAACATGGGGGCCATGCCCCAGATTCGCATTTGGGAGGGAATATGCTTTTGGGGTTCAAATGGAACGCTTAGGAACGCATATGGCAACATGGGGGCCATGCCCCAGATTCGCATTTGGGAGGGAATATGCTTTTGGGGTTCAAATGGAACGCTTAGGAACGCATATGGCAACATGGGGGCCATGCCCCAGATTCGCATTTGGGAGGGAATATGCTTTTGGGGTACATGCTGTGAGCCATGGGTGCCGAACGTGACATGTGTTGTGGCAGCATGACAGTGCATGGTTTGAGGTGTGTGCATGCTTGACATGGCCTGCATATTTGCTGTCTGTTGTGATTACTGGACATGGCATTGGACGCATCGTTATGAGTGAGTGATGGTTGTGTGCCAGCCAACGTATTGCAGTTGTCCCATCTCCTTGGTGTGCGTGCTGCCCTGTGCCATGTGCATCACTGCAGTGCTCGGGGGGTGTGGCCCATGTTGTGTGTTGTTGCTCACAGTGTGTCGTGCACTTCATTGACTTCTGGCACATGGTTGGTCATGGGCATGTATCTTAGCGTGACTGCTGTATGTGTGTCAGCTGTGCGGATGACATGCCTTTCATGAGACTGGGGCTGACGGATGGGATGGATGGTATGTTGTTTGTGCATGGTGTGTCTGTGTGTTTGATGGGTTCAGTGGTGTTCGTGTGCATATATGTTGTTCCGCTCTGTTGCGTCTAGTGTTGTTTGTCTTACATAGGCGTAGTTGTGGGGTGTGTGGTTGACAGGCAGTTGGGGCTACATGGACAGGACTTCAATGGTGTTTCGGTTGTGTGTGATGAGTTGCACAGTGGCTGCTGTGTGGTACTATATTCAGTGTGGCCTGTGCATGCAGACGTGGCTCCTTGGGTGTTGCTATGTCTGTGATGGGTCATGTGGGGTGTGAGTCTGTTGTTCATGTCCGTGTGCACATTGTTCACTTGTTCGTGACGGTGGGCGGTGCTGCGTGTTCGTCTGCTACGTGACATGTCCCATGTGTTGGTCGTGTTCCGGTCCTCATGCCTCCAGTAATCCAGCCCTGTCCAGTTTCCCACCTGCAGGTTGTTCGTGCGTGCACTGTACTGGATGCCACATGGTTCTAAGCGGGGGATGCTCCATGTTGCAGGTCTGTGGGGGTGGGGGGTGTTGTGGGTCGTGGGGGTGGCTGGACACCCACTGACACCGATTGCTGTGGACCGTGATGTCTGCCTTTCGGCTGTCGTTGTGCACTGCAGTGGCTGACACGTGGCTGTGGGGTGTGGGGGATGCTCCTCCTTGCTGTGCTGTGGGACTAGGGGCCTGGTGTGTGTTGTACTTGGGCTGTCCACCGTCCCACCCACTGCACTTTGTGTTCCTGCCACTTACCTGTTACTTGTCGGTTAGTGCAGCTGTGGCGGACACATGGGTGTGGTGGGTGCTCGTTGTGGCGCTTCTGGCATATTTGGGGACCTGTTGGTGGTTACGTGGCTGGCTGAGTGTACACATGTCCCCACGCATCTTACAGTTGTTCGGTTTGGGCTGTGTGTGGTGGTGGTGTCTGTTGCATGTGTGTGTGATGTGTTGTGTATTGTGTGCTGGACATGGGGGTGTTTGTCCCTGGGAGCTGTGGCATGGTGGTAGTGCATGTGAGTACATAGCGGTGTGCTGGTATACATTAGTTTGTACTTACCAGCCTCCACTCCCCCTGCTAATCCGGCGAGGATCTCCGGATGGATTACGACTCGCACCTTCTCCTCCCACGCTTTGAAGGTCTTAAAGAGCGCGGGATTCCCTCCGCCAGTGACGGCAGCCAGCTCTCTGTTTTTGCCCTCCTTCTTCTTGACCAGGCTCTTTACGTCATTCCAACGTTTGGCAACATGCCCTGTGCACACACATAAATTTTAAACAACACAAAGTGAACGTTGTTTGCCAATGACGACAGGAGAAACGTTCTTCCAATGTTCCTTTACTGAAGTGTTGAATCAAATGCCAGCCAACACGTGTTTCGTCAATGGGTGTGTAACCCTTGACTTCCTCAGGGCTGCAATTACATAAACATGGCTTATGTCATAATTAAATAAGAGATAATAACAAAGTCACATAACACACGTATGATTATGTGAATAAGGCTAGTACTTTCAATCCGACATTTATTAGATATAATAAAAGTGCCAAAATTCTAAGAAGAAAACGGGATGGAACAAGAATTACGTGACATCATGAGGTGTCATGCATAATAATCCGACGTGAGTTTGTGTCCTGATGCTAAAAAGCATGAATATACAAATTATATATATTCCAAAGATACAGTCCAACGGCAAGTGTCACAAACATTTTTTATACTAATTCAAGCCTTCTTATAATAGAATGAGAAATTTTACGGTAAAGTGCGTGAGAGAAACCATAAGGTGAACACCAGACTAGGTGTGTGGTGAAGAGGAAACGTTTGTTGATCTCGACTCTGTTCCTGGGCAGGGTCCCGACTGCATTGACCTGGTCTACGATCCGGTTCCACATTCTGTTTCTGGTGGCTAGTGGTGTGTGCTGGACCATGTTCCCATAGATTTGTGGGTACACCTTGATGATCTCGTCGACCATGACCGTCAGCTCCATGGGCGTGAACTTGGGCATTCTTTGTGGTGCCATGGTGTTTGTGGTGCTGGTGCGGTGTGTGTTGTGTAATGTGCAGGGGGTTTGTGGTGCCGGTGTTTGGTGGTGGTGGTGGTGGTGGTTGTGATGTGTGCGTTTCTGTGGTGTGCTGCTGTCCTTGCTGTGTCACTGTGTCCTCTCCTCTCCTCTCTGGTTTGCAATGTAGCAAGGGGTTGTGGTCTGTGGGAGTGCTGCTTTTGTACTCACCTATGTGGGTGTGTCCTCATGGTCTGTTGTTTTCAGGTGTGTTGTGTCTGGGGTTCTGGCCTTTGTATTTTTTGTTTGTCCGGGGGATGTTTTCGGGATATGTACTGTGCTTGTGTATTTGTGCGTGCCTTGCTGTGTGGACTTGTTGGCCATGTTGTGTGCTATTGGTTTTGTGTGCGGATGGTTTCTGTGCAGGTACGTGGGCGCCATGGCTTCTGCCGTGTCGATTCTCATCGGCGTTGTTTGCGCTGGCGGGCGGTATATTTGTGGTTTTTCCGCGCTCATGGCGGTGCGATCGTAATCTCACGTGCGGTGTGTCGGCCGTGAGGGCGGGCGGTTTTGTGTTGTCGTGCGTGTTTCCGTCCGTGGCGGGCGGTTTGTCTCCGACTCGGACGTTGGCGGGCGGTATTTTGTGTGCTTTTTCCGCCGATGGCGGTATTCGGTTTGTGTAATCGTAATGGCGTGGTCGGTGTTCAGGCGGTGTGTGCGGGCGGATTTTTGCCGCTTCCATGCCTGGCGGTGTTATTTACGCCGGGTATCGTAATGTGCCCCAAAATAATTATTTTAATAAATTATAAAATGTTAGAAATATATCAAAAATTATGAATACATATATATATACATACACCTGTAACATAAAAACCCCCAAAAATATATATATATTATAAATTAAATTATTAAAATATTTATAAATTTTAAAAACTACATTTTACACTACATTAATGCAACAGTAGGGAAAGTGTTGGATAGCGGAGGGGAATACATTACTATTCCCACTCCAGCAAGTGCAACAGCAGGGAAAGTGTTGGATAGCAGAGGGGTAAAAATTACTATTCCCACTCCAGCAAGTGCAACAGTAGGGAACGTGTTGGATAGCGGAGGGGAATAATTTACTATTCCCACTCCAATAAATGCAAGAGTAGGGAAAGTGTTGGATAGCGTAGGGGAAAAAATTACTATTCCCACTCCAGCAACTGCAACAGTAGGGAAAGTGTTGGATAGCGAAGGGAAATAATTTACTATTCCCACTCCAATTAATGCAACAGTAGGGAAAGTGTTGGATAGCGGAAGGGAAAAAAACAAAGATTACAGCTATTGAACCAAAAACCACAAACAAAATAAAAACAAAACAATTACCAAAAATATTTATAAATTAATAAAATGAATATTAATGATCAACTATTGATTAATTTATTTAAACTAAATTACTTTCCACCCTCTACCCCAATAAACATCAAAACACACACCTAAAAATATTTACACAATTTTGCATTCATAAACTAATAACAATTAACAACAAATCAGTAATTAATTTTAAAAGAAATTCTTCCCAACATTTACAACTATAAACCCCACAACTCACACATCAAAATTATTCCACAATTACCATATTTAATTTTGTATTAATTAATTAGCATTAATTAACAAATAATTAATTCATTCAAATAATTTACCTTCCACCATATTCCCCTATAAATAACACCACCAATGTTCTAAAACATGACACAATTAACATAATTAATTAACAATTAATTAATTAATTAATAACAATTAACAAACAAAATAAAAACAATTATTAATAAATTAATTCACACAATAAACACTATAAAATAACATTAAATAAATATTATAATAAAAATACTAAAAAATGTATTCAAATTAAATTACTTCCCACCCTACTCCCCTATCAACCCACAACCCGCTCCTAAAAAAATGACACAATTAACAAAATTACCAATTAATTAATAATAATTACCAACGAATTAATAAATAATTAAAAATAAATTAATTACCACATTTAACAATAAAAAGTAATAAATACATACATATTATATTAATAAAAAATATTAATTAATTAAATTAAATAAAATTACTTCCCACCCTACTCCCCTATCAACCCACAACCCCCTCCTAAACAAATGACACAATTAACACAATTACCAATTAATTAATAATAATTAACAACCAATTAATAAATAATTAATAATAAATTAATTACCACAATTAACAATAAAAAATCTTAAATACATAAATATTAATTAATAAAAAATATTAATGAATTAATTCAAATTAAATTACTTCCCACCCTACTCCCCTATCAACCCACAACCTGCTCCTTAAAAAATTACACAATTAACACAATTACCAATTAATTAATAATAATTAACAACCAATTAATAAATAATTAATAATAAATTAATTACCACAAATAACAATATAAAATATTAAATACATAAATAGTAATTAATAAAAATTATGAATTAATTAATTATAATTAAATTACTTCCCACCCTATTCCACTATAAACCCACAACCCGCTACGGAATTAAAACGCAAAATTTTATTAAAATAAAATTAATAACTTCTAAAAATTATTAATAAATTTATTATAATTAAATTATTTCCCACCCTATTCCCCTATAAACCCACAACCCGCTACGGAACTAAAACGCAAAATTTACTTAAAATAAAATGAATAACTTCTAAAAATGTAATACATATATTAAAAAACAAATGCAATACTTAGACGAAAAAATAGAACACATACATTTAAAATACATACTAAAATACATAACACTAACTAAAAAAACAATATTTTTAACAACTATGAGGCCTATTAGGATATCGGGCGGATCGCCACCGCCGGGCCTGGGCCGGCGGCGGCGATCCGCCCGCCAAATGTCCTGTTTCACCCCCGCCATATTAGTATGGCGAGGGGTTCTGCGGCGGACGGAAAGTCCGTCCGCCGCTTTTCCGCCGGTCGGATTGCTGGCCGGGCGGAAAAGGCAGACAATATGGTGGCGGTGCCTTGCAGGCACCGCCATCCATATTATGATGTGTGCGGTGGGTATGCCTATCCATGGCGGAGACTCCGCCATGGAAAGGCATACGGTAAATCACATTGGGGGCCCGTTGCGGTCCCCCGGGGGGGTGGGTGGGGTGGGTGGCTGCACTTGGGGGGTACCCATGGTACCCCCTTCATTGCCACGCACAAAGTGGCAGGCACCGCGCGGTGCCTGTCACGTTGTGCATGGCAATGCACAACATGCCACTTTAACATTGCAGCGGGTGCTGCTTACAGCACCACCCGCCGCAATGTTAAAGTCCAGAATGCGCCCGCCAGTGTGGCGGGCACATCCTAATTGGCCTCGCGGGACCGCCGCACTTCTGGCGGTCGGTCCCGTTTTCCGTTACGGTGGTGGGCGGACAAAGTCCGCCCGCCATCGTAATAGGCCCCTAAATTTTTTGCTAACGATATTAATGACTTCGATATTGTTAAAAATGATATTACTTACCTTAGACTCGATATTCTGTACCACAATATTCTAACAGTCGATATTTTTGTATCCCGATATTTTGCACTCAATATTAGTGCAAGTCGAGAATAACAACTCGATATTCTGACTGTTTACCGTATATGAAAGCCCTAAACTTAACCGACCTATGGAGAAATAAATATCCAACTCAGTGGGAACTGGGAATACCTGAATCTCAGAAAGATATAAATTAGCCTCAAGATTAAACTACTAATTATCTTCTTCAGATCAATGTCTACATAAATATAGCCACATAATAATCAGCTTTTTGGAACATTCACTAGTTGAAATGTTTGTGACTGGGTTAACGCTTGATAGCGTGTAGATGTTTTATTTACAAAGTGAATCTAGAAGATGAATCCGTGTTCAAGAAATTGAGAATGAGATAACTAGCTTTTTTGACTGTTTCAATACCAGTGCTAGTGTAGAAATAATCGGGGATGCTTTGAACAATGGAGATCTAACATGTTAAGAATATAGGAATTAGAGCAATGCTATGGTTAAGGTCAAGCTCATACACTGAATTCTTGAGGCTATGGGAAGGGTTGACTAGATCAATCATTCATAAGAAGTCTCATATGAGAAGAGAATATCGTTTTCAAGAGTAAACTGCTACATACAATGTGAGAAAGTTTTTTTTCAGTATAGAGCTGCTGGCAAAATATAAGACAAATTAATGTTGTACTTTAATCGGTTTGTGAAGTTTATGTAAAAGTGGGTAATAAGACCTATATCAGACCACAGTATTATGCTGGAAAGCTAAGGGGCCGATTCCGATCTCGGCCGGTAGGGCTCCGAATCGGATTCGGCTTAACCGGATCCGATTCGGAGCCCTATTTCCGGCCGATTCGTACGCGCGTCCGGACGAGCGAGTACGATGCAAAATCGCCGACCGACTCGTCCGGGCGTCCCGACCGCTCCGACCGACTCGTACTCGGGTCTAACTGCACCGACCGACTCGCTCGGCCTCGACTCGCAACGCGCAATGGAGACGTTCCCCGGCCGGGTAAGTAGGATGCGTGCCGCGAGCAGTCCGACCGAGCCGCGCACTCCGGCTCGAAAGAGCAGTCGGAGCCAGACTTCGGGGGTCCGTGTCGGACCCCCCTGTACGCGTAGCCACGCAAATCGCACACAGGGGGGACCCATGGGTCCCCCCTACCTGTGCATGTACGGCGCGAGTCGCTTCGCCGCGTACACGCTGTAGGGGGCGCCCTTGTTTGCCTCACACCCATTGAGTCAATGGGAGCCAGCGTACGCGTTGTACGACAGGCTCCCATTGACTTCAATGGGAGTCCGACCGAATCGAGTCCGATGGCATGCGTGCGCATCGTATTCGTTCGGTCGGGCTGCACGGGTCCGATTCGGTCGGAAATCTCTCCGGGTCCGGCTCGGTCGGAGAGATTTCCGGCCCGAATCGGAATCGGCCCCTAAGTCTCTACTTAAAATGTTGAATAATTTTGTCTGTTTCTGAAATTGTTGCCTCATTCAGGGAAACAATGATAGGTTGATGCGGGGTCATAAACTGAGCTGTAAAATGTTTTGAAATGTGGGTGATGCTAAGAATTGCTGCTATTTTGTAATATGATTAATTGAATTTTGCAAACTCTTAAAATAAAAAAAAGAAATGTAAAAAAAAATTGGTGAAGCCAAGATGTTCTCAGGGATCATTGATAGATACTTAAAACACCGCCCCTACCGAAAAAGTATTACTTTATTCTTTTGGTATAGTCTGACCACAGTTCATTTTCTTTCTGTCATCTTATAAATTAGTACTCATTTATTTTTGCAGTTGACTTAAAGGCATACAGAATTGATCCTCTGTGTCTTCCAAACAGTGTTTATCTTGTGCCTTTTTAACTTTGTTATTAGGATTACAATACATTTTTGGGGTTTTGAAGGTATAAGTGGAGACCTTGGTTTTCCTATTTTCAATGTATTTCGTAATTTTTTTTATCTTAGCATCATTGCTTTTCAGATTCATTTTCAGGAAGTTAATTTCATACTTCAAGATAAGTTGTTGTAGACGAGATGGTAAATGCGACCCAACGACAGCTGTGATGGCATCTTTTGGCATCTCTTGGAAGTGCTTAATTTATAAAACCTTAAGTGCTGGGGCCCAAAGCAAAACATTGGCTAGATATTGATTTCTTGATTTCGAATAGATGTATTAGTGAGTTCTGTGTCTTTACCCAACACTACTTCCCTTGGAATGCTAAACATCACTAAATTGAGGACCAAGTGCCAAAGTGGTGCAATCAGTGCTCAGTTTTGGACAAGTTAGTAGGGTTAAGCCCCAGTACACCAGTGGAAAAAGGTTCTGATTGTCACAATCTGATTGCAGTAAACCCTGTCTGCCCTAGGACTCCTGAAAGAGTTCCACAGTGTCCAAAGCCTGGCAGAACAGATGAGGTGGCAAGGCATTTTTGAATTTCAGAAATTCTCCTTCAATGTAAAGTAATTCCATAAAGACCAGCCTTGTAAGTATAGAGTTCTGTCACAGCCATTTGTAGGCCACCCTGCTGGAGGAGTACCTGTGTTGGCTAGACAACCTTAAATGCCTGGTAAAGTGGGAAAGGGACCTACAGGTTGGGAAGCACTTTGCCATAATGGGCTTATGAATGAGACTGGTCGTTTTAATTTTGATATTTAGTTTGCATAGTGGATTGTGCAATTAATTCACTGGCGTGCAATACCCCTAGCAGTGTCTAGTTTGTAAACATTAATGTTTTCTGAGGAGCCCATCAGCAGCACTGCTTAATACTATGGTAGACAAATAGCATAATTGCAATGTCTTGAATCCACTGTATTCTTCTTTTTTGCTCTTTATCTCACTGTTGTGCATTCTTTTTCACACAGGCATTTCCATTTGTCACTGTTTTCCTACATTTCTTTGTGCCCTTCATTCTCCCTTTTTGCTTTTTTTTATGTAGTACTGAGCCAAAGTCTTATGGTGAAAAATTAATTCTGGTCCCAAACAGTGAGTTGCTTTTCCACCCACGTGTAACCACTACACGAATTAGGCTCTGAACCCTAATGCATGTTTGTTATCTGTAACCCCAACTAACTAAGACAATTTTGGCGCCATTACATGTACGCATTTAATAGGTCTCTCCCTTTTTTTTCTTTTAGGAATTACCTTCAGCAATGGGGAAAAATGGAAGCAGCTCCGCCGATTCGCAGTGTCTGCTTTGGGCCAGTTAGGAATGGGGAAGAGAAGCATTGAGGAGAGGATCCAGGAGGAAGTCCACTTCTTAATGAAATTCTTCAGAGAAACAAAAGGTTGGTTGCTAACCTGTACTGGATATGGAATAGTGCACCAGTAATTTCCTTATCCAAAATGACAAAACAAGCAATTGTAGTGATAGGTGTTCCTTTTTTTTCTTTTCTGATCTTTTTTTCATATAAAACATCCAGCAAATGCGTTTTGTTCAATTTTAAATTACTTGAACTTCATCAGGGCTGTAAACAACACATATATACATATAAATACACATACATAACACTAGATGACATAAAAAATCAAAACATAAATAATTGCTCGTTAAAAAACATACTATACACAAGTACAAACACATAACTGACACAGACTCTTTTTTCACAACAACGCATGTATTACAAGAATTGAATAGTATCCAAAAAGAAGTGATAAATAGAAATTCAGCATAAGCAATCACCATCCCCCAATTTTTTAAACAACAATAATACACACAATACATACAAATCAAATAAGTTTTATGAAAACTAAAAATAGAACAAAAAAGACAAAAAATAATAATAAAACATGATGACAGTGATATTGTACATAGGGCCGGGGCACCCTCATAACTCTTAAACTATTTTACCAACTGATACTGGTTGCTAACCCGACTGGCCCAAAATATAGTCAGCCCTTACAGGAAACCACAGAGATGGCATTAATATTCAACAATATTCTTTCTTGTTTTCTTAAGCAAATTAATAATATGACATTGCGAAAGTTAGTAAAATGGGCTTGATGCTGTTAGACCATTGTAGTGGGACCACATTGCTGACAGGCGTTAGCGACCCCCCAATCCAGTGAATGGACTGTTCCTATAAAGCACATGCTAGCACTTTCTCTCGATTGAAGCTACAGAGTATTAATGATGGCCTACTGGGCCATTAACAGGTTTTTGTTACATATAGTTTATATCTACACCAGGTAATGGTTCTTCATGCTTCTGCTTCAACCAGAAGATGACTTGCATTGCTCCGCGCTGGTTTTAGGTAATCCACCACCTGTACATTTCAATGGATTTCTGTAAGTTGACTCTACATTCATTAGTGTTTCAAGAGACATTATGGTACGTGGAATCTTCACGATGTGAGTACCAATGTTCAAAGAGGGACTGTGTACTCCACCGGATGGAATACTGGTATAGAGCTTAAAAATAAACAACTGGGAATTCTAGCAGTCTGTGGTGATTGCAATACAGTAGATGAAAGAGAAATGACCCAATAATACAGTGTTCCTCTGTAAGTATCTTATCAACCTCAAATACTAAATATACACTTGTAAGTAATGTAGACAGTGTTTATTAAGTATCTTCAAAACGTAAAAATAAAGTGAAAGCAAAACATATCTACAGTTTTATTGATGCAGTGCTGAGTTTGGGTGCCTTCGATTTCTCATTTCTGTAGGAGAGCGTATGTCCCTCCAACTAGAGTCCTAATGTGAGTATTATTAAACAATCAGGCCCACAGTATGGGAAGAGCCAAGGGGCTTATTTACAAGCCCATTGTGCTGCTGGTGCATCACTTTTTTTGACGTACCGGCTGCGCAGAGTGCAGACCCATATTTACAAGACCACAGAAAGCCACCCTGCATAGCTTTTCATGGCCTCATACATATGGAGTAAGGCAAAGCAGAGCAAGTCGCTGCGTTGCCTTACTCTGTGCTCAGGAGGCGTTCCATGGGCGTTGCAGTGGGTGTTCCCACACAACACCCATAGATTTTGACGCTTCCCCAGATTTAAAAAACCATGTAAACCTGGGGAAGCACCAAAACCTTACGCCTCCGGAGGTTAAGCGTAATGAGGAGAAATAACTTTATTTTTCCTCGTTTTTTCATCTTTCTATGTGTTCTACATTCTGCAGGACACATAGAAGGAAAACGCCTCCATTGATTGTTTTTGTGCAGGAAGGTGTCCCTTCCTGCACAAAAACAACCATTCCTACAACGCAGACACCCTTAAACCATGGTGCAAGGGTGCCTGCATTGGCGCAAGGCAGCCAATTGTGTGCCAGTGCAGTGGAAGAGGACAGGAATGCTCTGTATCTCATAGATTCGGCGCATTCCTCCCCTTTTCTTTTGACGCAACGCAGTGCTGAAAGGACTGCTGGTCATTTGATTTCTAAAACTAAATGAAACAAGTTCTACTTTTTACTCTGTTCGGCACACAGAGTACTCACGTATCAATCTGCTTTTATGCTCAAAAGAGCTATTGAGTATTGCCGACATTCAAAGATATCTTAAGGTGAGCTGTGATTGGAATCCACTGAAACTGCAAGTTAGGCTTGTTTATAGTCAAAGTAGGGAAATGTGTTGGTCATTTGATTGGGCACTCTTGTAGGACAATGAATAGGGACAGAAAACGGACTGGTCCATTCACAATTTTTTAGAATTTGGTCTACCAAACTTCTTGTTGCTTAGAACACCTTCAAAGCTTGGGTAAGCAGTATTACTCTGTACTATACAAAGGCCAAATTTAAAAAGCCTGAAGAGATAATAAAATATTTGTCATGAGTCGGAAGCTTGAGGCAGAAGAAGCAGAAATGGAATCTTAGTTTAAGAAAACCGACTTAGAGAGATTCATGAGGATTTGTATCCTATTGAGGAACCAGTTGCACTAGAGGAAATGAAAGAGGCCATTACATTGTTAACTATTGGAAAGGCCAGTAGCAAAGAGTGTATTCCCCTAGAATTTCATAAAACCTTTAGTAATACCTTGGCGTGCATCTTCCTTCTGTTATTGGACATGTAAAATTACAGGAAATAATTCAGCATGGTAGAATAACATGAACATAATTGTGACTGTGAAAAAAGAGAATGTGGCTCTTACTGCCATATTTATTTAATAAACTTTGATACCAAAATATATTCTAACGTTTTTCTAGGCAACTAACAAAAGTGATTAGTACTTTAGTCACTCTTGTCAGCACGGGCTTATGTCTAGACCGATTATGACATTGCATGTTAATCAGGTTAAAAGCAGTGGCGGCTGCTCCCGGGAAACAGCAGTGGGGCAGGGAGGTGGGAAGATGGGGAGGAGGGGGGTTAAAAAAATCATTTACCTGCCTGCCAGCTGGCTGGCCAGCCACCACCTCCCCTCCGTCCTCTTCCTGGCTTCTTCTCTTCAAACAGGAAGCAGGAAGCACCCAGGCTCCCCATAGCCAATCACAATGCTGTAATGCAGCATTGTGATTGGTCTGAGCGCTGTGGTTCGGCTTTCAGCCAGGGAATGGGAGCCTGGGCATGTTCTCCACTCAGGCTGCAATGCAGCCTGGGTAGAGAGCATGCAAAGTGCACATGAATGTTTGGCCGACCGAGAGGGCCAGCCAAACATTCATGCACACTTACATAGTGCCCACCAATCCTTCCTCTGCTCTGAGAGCAGAGCAGATCCGCCCGCCCCGCCAAGACGCTGCAGCAGGAACAAATAAAATGATAATAAGATTGAGTTATTATCATTTTATTTTTCCTTTTTTTTGTACTGCGAAAATCAGTGGGGCGACGCTCCGCCGGCTTAGCAGAGGAGCTGCCCCTGGTTATAAGCCTACGTGATTTGATTTGATTTGGTGATTTGATTTTTAATTTGTAAAGCGCAGAGTATGCCCGGAGGTGTCTTGCCGCTGCTTGTGAAAGAGAGAAGATCAGAAAAAGAAAGTAAAGCAGGAGTGTAAGAAGCCAAGTTTTGAGAATCTAAAAGCCAGGAAGTTGGTAGAGTTCCTCAGAGAGATTGGCATTTGATTCCAAAGGTGAGCTGTGGAAAGAGAAAAACTTCTCCCTCCCCAGGAGACCTTATGAACGCGAGCAACTGAGAGAGCCATAGAATTCTTTGACCGCAAAGTTCTGTTAGGGGTATACTATGAGAGTTTCTTCCTAAGGAGTTTGGGGCCATGGGAATGCACCGCTTTGTAAGCTATACACAAAGCTTTGAAAACTAATCTTTTTTTACAGGCAACCAATGAAGCTCATCTCTGGCTTTGGTCACTGACTCCGATTTTTTAATTTTTGTCAAAACCCTGACAGCAGCGTTTTGTATCCTCTGGAGCCTGCTTAGAATACACTGCTGTTACAGCAAACAAATGATGGACGGAATGCTGACAATGCAAACATTCTACCCCAGTCAAAAGATCTGGGTTAAATCCATCGTTCTTTTGCCCACTACGCCACCCCAGTTTGGACCCAGCCATATGCAAATCAGTCTTGAGCACGGGACCCACGTCTGGGCATACCCGTCACACTCGGGGTGACAAATGCAAAAACAACAGTTGATGGACAGAATGCAGAACAATGTCATACATTCACCCCAGTACAGAGATCTGGGCCTAAATCCATCCATTTTTTGCTCACCATGCCATTGCAGTTTGAACCCAGCCATATGCAAATCAGTCTTGACCCTGTACCCCATGGGAACAGTCCAGACCGAACTGCCAAGCCAGGTCCTCCCTGGACCGGAAACAAGCATCCTGGGACCGGTTTCAGGGTATGTCACCCTTCTTCAGCCAGGCTAGCTTGAATCCAGTGGCACAGTGAGCAAGGGACCCACGTCTGGGCATACCCATCTCACTTAGGGCGAAAAGTGTTACAGCAAACAACTGATGGACGGAATGCTGACAATGCAAACATTCTCCCCCAGTCAATTGTACTGCATTCTGTCCATCAACTGTTGTTTTTGCATTTGTCACCCCGAGTGGGACGGGTATGCCCAGACGTGGGTCCCGTGCTCTCCATGCCACTGGAATCAAGCTATCCTGGCTGAAGAGGGATGAAACCCGAAACCGGTCCTAGGATGCTTGTTTCCAGTCCAGGGAGGACCTGGCTTGGCAGTTCGGGCTGGACTGTTCCCATGAGACACAGGGTCAAGACTGATTTGCATATGGCTGTGTTCAAACTGGAATGGCATGTTGAGCAAAAAAGCGATGGATTTAGGCCCAGATCTCTGTACTGGGGTGAATGTATGACATTGTTCTGCATTCTGTCCATCAACTGTTGTCTTTGCATTTGTCACCCCGAGTGGGACGGGTATGCCCAGACGTGGGTCCAGTGCTCTCCATGCCACTGGAATCAAGCTATCCTGGCTGAAGAGGGGTGAAACCCCGAAACCGGTCCTAGGATGCTTGTTTCCAGTCCAGGGAGGACGTGGCTTGGCAGTTAGGGCTGGACTGTTCCCATGAGGCATAGGGTCAAGACTGATTTGCATATGGCTGGGTTCAAACTGGAATGGCGAGCAAAAAAACGATGGATTTAGGCCCAGATCTCTGTACTGGGGTGAATGTATGACATTGTTCTGCATTCTGTCCATCCACTGTTGTTTTTGCATTTGTCACCCCGAGTGGGACGGGTATGCCCAGATGTGGGTCCCGTGCTCTCCATGCCACTGGAATCAAGCTATCCTGGCTGAAGAGGGTTGAAACCCCGAAACCTGTCCTAGGATGCTTGTTTCCAGTCCAGGGAGGACCTGGCTTGGCAGTTCAGGCTGGACTGTTCCCATGAGGCACAGGGTCAAGACTGATTTGCATATGGCTGGGTTCAAACTGGAATGGCATGGTGAGCAAAAAAACGATGGATTTAGGCCCAGATCTCTGTACTGGGGTGAATGTATGACATTGTTCTGCATTCTGTCCATCAACTGTTGTTTTTGCATTTGTCACCCCGAGTGGGACGGGTATGCCCAGGCGTGGGTCCCGTGCTCTCCATGCCACTGGAATCAAGCTATCCTGGCTGAAGAGGGGTGAAACCCCGAAACCGAGCCTAGGATGCTTGTTTTCAGTCCAGGGAGGACCTGGTTTGGCAGTTCGGGCTGGATTGTTCCCATGAGGCACAGGGTGAAGACTGATTTGCATATGGCTGGGTTCAACCTGGAATGGCATGGTGAGCAAAAAACGATGGATTTAGGCCCAGATCTCTGTACTGGGGTGAATGCATGACATTGTTCTGCATTCTGTCCATCAACTGTTGTTTTGAATTTGTCACCCGAGTGGGACGGGTATGCCCAGACGTGGGTCCCGTGCTCTCCATGCCACTGGAATCAAGCTATCCTGGCTGAAGAGGGTGAAACCCCGAAACCGGTCCTAGGATGCTTGTTTCCAGTCCAGGGAGGACCTGGCTTGGCAGTTTGGGCTGGACTGTTCCCATGAGGCACAGGGTCAAGACTGATTTGCATATGGCTGGGTTCAAACAGGAATGGCATGGTGAGCAAAAAAACGATGGATTTAGGCCCAGATCTCTGTACTGGGGTGAATGTATGACATTGCTCTGCATTCTGTCCATCAACTGTTGTTTTTGCATTAGAATACACTGCTGGGCACCGACCAGGAGTGCATTGCAATAGTCCAATTTCGATAGGACTAAGGAAGAAACTACAGTTTTTTGTAACTCCAAAGGTAGGAAGGAGATGATTTTTAGCAAATATATTGGTTATAAAAACAGATGGAGGTGAGATGGTTGGCGTGGTCCCTAAAAGACAGCTTAGTATCAAATATTGTTCCAAGATTCTTGGATTTAGACACTGGGCTGGGGACTGGACCCAGATCGTCCGGCCACCAGGCTTGATTCCAGAAATAAATATCCTGCCCAAAAGGAAGAACTTCGGTCTTTGCTGCATTTAGTTTCAGGCAATGGTTTCCCATCCATTGCACAACAGCACTCATGCATTTATTGAAAAGCAGGGCCACTTCATCAATATTGTTAGTTATGGGGATGATAATTTGGGTATCGTCTGCATACGAGATTGTAAGAAAACCAAAAGATCTTATCAGTCCCATGAGAGGGGCCACATAAATATTGAATAAGGTGGGGCTTACTGAGGAGCCCTGCGGCACTCCACATGGCAAGGAAACGGATTCTGACGTAAAATCCCCTATGCTGACAGAGTGTTCTCTTCGATCCAGGAAGATACAGAGCAGTTTGAAAGCTGTACCATTGACGCCTATGTCAAGGAGCCGCTGCTTCAGAATTGTATGACTTTCCGTGTCAAAAGCCACGGAAAGATGCAAAAGGACCACTGCAGCTCTATCTCCAAGGTCCAAAATTGCCATAGCCTCTTCCTCCACTATAACTAGAGCTGTCTCCGTAGAGTGTGCTTTCCTGAACCCAAATTGTGATTCGTCCAAGATGTCATGTTGTTCCAAATACTGTGTGAGACAGGAATTAAGATGTCTCTCAAGTACTTTCGCTAGAAACGGCAGTCTCGATATGGGGCGATAGTTTTGTTCCTCAGCTGGGTCTAGGGATTGTTTCTTAAGGAGGGGCAAAATGGTAGCATTTTTCCCTTCTCTTGGGAAAAATTCCAGTTTTAAGATGTTAAACATTAAGGAGGGTTGATGTGCAATCAATCAGCTATTTTGTGCAGCAACTTAGGGGGGCAGGGATCCGAAGGAGCAAGGGATTTAGTTTGTTTAAGGAGCTCTATCATTTGGTCTAAGGGAATGGCAGGAAAGTTATCAAGAGACTGATGACCTAGATTATGTTGGGTAGTAGCTTGTGGTTGATGGTTCAAACCATTTCTAAGAATGAGATCCTCGTAAACCGCCTCAACTTTGTTTTTAACAAACCTTGCTAGATTGTCGCAAAACAACTGTGAGGGGGTCTGAGTAGGCGGAACAGCCAGGGCTGATAAATTAGACACCGTCTTGAACAGCTCACGTGGCGAATTTGCCGCTGATCTAATTTTTTTAGTGAAGAAGCTTGATTTCTCGGCTACAATCAGGTTCTTGTATTCCTGGAGCTGTTTTTTACATCTCAGTTTTTCCTCCAGAGCATAGTTAATTCTCCATTTCCTTTCCTGATGACGACACATTTTCTTTTTTTGTCTTAGTTGCTCGGAAAACCAAGGGGCTGACGGACTCTTTCTGTGACAGAGGATTTTCTTCAAAGGGGCTAATATATTTACTGCCTCGTGAATACAATTGGAGTATAGCAAAGCTGCCATATCAGGGCTAACCATTAACACCGGTTGAGCGGACTCAAGAGTTCTTATTAGATCTTGTTCATTTACTTTGTTCCAAGGCCTGATCATCTTAATCTGGTGTTCCAAGCCAAGGCCTGTCTTCGTCGGCTTGAAGCAAAAGTCAAACTGGACAGCCATATGATCAGACCAGGTATCCTGAATAATATCAAGTAAATGCACTTCCCGAAAATTTGTGAAAATACCATTTAGAGTGTGGCCAGCTTGATGGGTGGGAGCAGTAACCAGTTGTTTTAAGTCAAAACATAACAGGTTATCAATAAAAGAAATAGTATCTTTATTGTTAGGCTCATCAAGATGAAAGTTAAAATCACCAAGTATGGTAAAATTATCTAGAACCACACTACTTTCCAGGTACTCATTAAGGGCTTCTAAAATTGCAGTCTTAGGACCAGGGGCTCTGTAGACTAAAAGACCATGGGGCATATTATCAAGAACGGCGTTAAAATTATCGACGGTTTAGCGGCAGAAAACTGCAGCTAAAGCGGCGATAATGGGCTTGATAATATGCCCTGAGAATTCAATAGAAGCCCATGTTCACACCAGAACATGGACTTCTATTGGAATTCTCAAGGACATATTATCAAGCCCATTATCGCCGCTTTAGCGGCAGTTTTCTGCCGCTAAACCGGCGATAATTTTTAACGCCGTTCTTGATAATATGCCCCTTCGTAATTTAGTTTGATTCCTCACATTACAACTAAAAGAGAGGGCCTCACAATTCGTAATAAGAGCAGGATGACAGGATATCTCTAGTCAATTTTTAAATAGGATCGCAATCCCGCCACCTTTTTTTAGGTTTCTATAGAGACGGGCAATCTGGTTCCCTGAAGGAAGGGCCGCTATGCCATCTGGGCCGGAGGTTGCATCAGCCCAAGTTTCCGTAAGAAACATAATATCCGGGTTGTGGGCTTCTAAGAACTTATAGATCTTGTTGCAATGTTTAATCATCGACCAGGCGTTGAGTAAGGTGCATGTAATAGAGGGAGAGCAGGTGGAGGGGCATATGGTTGGAACCCTTTCCAACTTAGTGACTGTATACTGACGTTTAGGACAGGTATAGGAATTTTGTAAGATATCAGAAAAATCACAATTAAACTTACAATTAGAGTATCCACCTGTATCTTTGAATTGTTTTAGAAATCACTTGAGTACTTACGAAAACCACCAAGGTTCCTGGCGCATGGCGTATTTCGGGCACGGACGTGCGCAGATGGTTTTGCCTTTGGCGCGCCTTTGGTGCGCCCGCTGCGTGACATGAGGAAGTTATAGTCCTCCCAGCGAGGGGGCGTGTCCGGAGGGCGTGGTCAAGGCTGGCTGCCGATAGCAGGAGACCGGAAAACAGGTGGTGGAAATAAAAGTTAAACTGGGGTCCAGCAACCCCTCAAGCCTACGTAGGCTCCCCTGCGAGAGGCAAGAGTACTGGTAACATAAATTAAGAAAAAATTATAGTGTGAAAGAGAACCAATAAAGTGATTAAAATGGGTGTTTTAACCCACTAAAATATGGTGCTTTACTCTACAGGAGCCAGGCAACTCCTGAAAATGGCACAAACAGTTCCTAAAAGGAACATAACACAGCACAATTTTTCTGACTTTCTTAGTACAAGCTGCGCGGACGCACTGACATGAGGAAGTTATAGTCCTCCCAGTGAGGGGGCGTGTCTGGAGGGCTTGGTCAAGGCTGGCTGCCAATAGCAGGAGACCGGAAAACAGGTGGGGGGAATAATAGTTAAACTGGGGTCCAGCAACCCCTCAAGCCTATGCAGGCTCCCCTGCAAGAGGCAAGAATACTGATAACATAAATTAAGAAAATTAACTCAGGCTGATGGTAAACGTGGTAAACGTTATGAGCCGATACTGCTGGATGTAGAAAAAGCATTTGATGATAGGATTTCTGGCAATACTTCTGATGTGTTGTGAAATGTATGGATTTGAGTGAAGCATTTATTCACCATATTCAAGTACTTTAAGAATCCCATTATACCAGTCCTCGGTGGTCAGGATTATTATCATGGAAAAACCATCACCAACCATTAACATTGTTGCAAGGTGAAAGTATTTGTGGTATGGCATGGTTGCCTTACCATGTAATGCTAGCAGAATACACAAAGATGGACCCCGGACACCTTCTCCTAGTCCTGGTAGAGTGGCAAAGAGCAGACAGGCTACGTAGAGGAGCATGTGTTCAGCATTTCACATCACCAACATGGATGATAAGTAATTGACTAGACTCTAGAGAAATCCAACACCAATTTAAAAAATAACAGATTTTTATATATTTTTAGACACCAAAATGATGTTGATACACAATTTTCAAGCATTAAATAAATCAGTACTTTGCAGTGTAAAACATTAACGTTGCAGTTGATGAGGAAAACACGTATATGCAATCAGACACTTGGAGAGTGAGTTCAACGGAACCCACTTGGAGTTAAGGTCTCCTGAGTCCCTGGACCAGTTCACAACATCTAGCACAATTTTACCTGGCACAGGGGCGCGGGGAGCAGAGATGCACTTTAGCTGTCAAACGGAGCTGTCAATCAGGCTTGCGGTCTTTGAAATGGCTACCTTAGTAAAAAGGAACTTGCGCTGTGAGTTGAGCAAAACCCTTTGGAATTTAATCTAGGAGCTGGTCTTGGACCAGGTGTCTCCAGGCAGATCAGGTCTACCTGGCTATCCCTGGTGCTGAACAGGATCCGCTGCAACTGGTGCTGGTTGGCATGCCAAGCGGGGGTGAAAACAAATGCAGAATCTTGATGATAGAGCCACGGGGTGGATGGTCATTCGTGCAGGTAGATCCTTCTCTTGGTGCATCGAATAAAGCAAGTAGTAGTAGGACTGGCCACCATCAAGCCTTGGTACCTGCAAGCTCTGCAGTTGAGGAAATCTTCTTCCAGAGGATCAGGGGAACATTGTAGAAAGCTGAGCCTCACTGAGGGTCGAGACTACAGTTCCCAGAAGCCACCTTCTCAGTGACTTTGAGCAGCCATGCTGGATGATTCAGTGGACAGTACTTCAAGGCCGTGGATTGAGCAGTTTGTGCCTGCCAACTTCAGGGGACTAATTTCTCTAGCCCAAGGGAGTTCTTGTGAAGTCTGGAGTTTGCAGAGGGGTTCACCTTCCTTTTGGAACCGGCCTCTTGCCTTGTTTGAGTCAAAATCCAGGGGGTGCAGAGTGGCTACCACAGGGGCGGAGCTCTGAATTGAGCAAAACCCTTTGGAATTTAAGCAAGGAGCTGGCCTTGGACCAGGAGTCTCCAGGAAGATCAGGTCTACCTGGTTCGGCGGACTTGAGAGCAGAGGTGCTTCTGGCTATCTGTGGTGCTGAACAGGATCCACAGCAACTGGTGCTGAGTTCTTATGAAGTCTGGAGTTTGCAGAGGGGTTTATCTTCCTTTTGGAACCAGCCTCTTATTTTGGTTGAGTCTAAATCCAGGGGGTGCAGAGTGGCTACCACAGGTACAGAGCTATGCTCCTCTCTTCATGGAGTTCTGCCTTGTCGTGGAATTGGGTCTCTTGGTATCACGTTGAATATAAAGCTCTAGTGTCTGGGGTGCCCCTTAAATCCTGGATTTAGGGGGTGTTAGTGGGTGTGAGGACTAGTAGTCAAAGGGCATCTAGTCCTGTGACTAATCTGCCCCTTTAGTGACCACATCTGGTGGGTGTATGTCACTAAAACTACTCAGATTCTGCTTTTAAGACTAAATTCAAGATGGCCAGAACCATCCTCGACTGTACAACTCAGCTATAGAACTCTAGAGGTGTGGTCAGCCGTGTGGAGGTGTACCCTCCTGAATTATCTATGTTCCCGCCTGCCAGAGAAAAAGTGTGACAGGGGGAGGCTTTGTCCTCGAGTGGGGGACAATTTCCTTTTTCCACCAGCGCCAGTGAAGCCTTTGAGGCTCACCGCAGTGATGGCCCATTCACCCGCCATCCTGTTTGGGTGGATGTGTCATCTCTTGCACACACAGGTCTTTGTTCCTGACCTTTGAGAGCAGCATGCACTCCCCAGCATGGGGTCAGATCTCTGTCTTGGTGGCAAACCCTCAGAAAAACCCGCCATGGCACGAGAACACTGGGTTAGCTTGGTGGGCACTGTCTAAAGTGCCACCTAGGTACATGCTGGTTAAACCTTGACACCCCCATCGTGTCAGGGGTTAAAAAGCATGGTGGTTGACACCAAACATAAAGGAAATCAACCGTTCCATACTAGAGCTGGACGCTGGAGATGGCCAGTGACCAGCACATGTTATCCTATGGAGGGTCGGCCACTTGCAGTAGAATTACTTTTAGAATGCTACCACATGACAATATGTGATGGCACAAATATTGGCACACATATAATATAATGCACCCTGCCTCCTAGGCTATCGGAGGCTTACCTTTGGGGTGACTGACACATATTAAATAGAGTTAGGTGACTCTGTCACACATGGTGTGTGCAGAGTCAAACTCGAGAAGGCAAGCTACCTGTGCTGGACTGACATGGCAGACCTGCAGGCTTTGGCTTCACTCGGGTCACTCAGGATGGCATAATAAGTGCTGCTGCCCTGTTGCCCCATTTGAAATCCCTGCCCTGGGTACCACTGGTACCATATACTAGGGCCTTACAGGGATGTAAAAGTACTTGCCATTTGAGTATTCCAATTCACATTTACAGTTTGAGGAAAAGAGCGCTGGTGCTGAAGCCAGGTTAGCAGGGTCCAGCACACTTTCCGATCCATTACCACAGCATCTAAGCAGCAAAAAAGTGGGGGGTTACCATCCAAAAAGCGCACTTTACAACAAACATTTGCAGGTGCAATCGGCAGGGATCCCCCAACTCACCAATATTATTTGCATTATATTTGGAGTCCTTTCTGAGAACATTGAAAGAGTCTAGCCATATCAGGTTTATTATTTCTAATAGCATGTCAATCAATGTTTTGACATATGTGGATGATATTGCTTTTCTTACTGAGGATATTAATTCAGCAATTAAAATAATTGAGAGGGAAGCTACATTATTTGATACATTTTCAGGTTACCTTCTGAATGCCATAAAAACAAAAAATATCAGTAATAAAGCTATGGTTCACATTGAAAATAGAGTTGTCTCCACTGCCATTCATGTGAGTAGATATCATGTCAGACATTGCTTGCTGTCTTTCAGGCCAATTGAGGCCCCTTGTTAAGGAGTATCAATAAAATGTGAATTTAGGATTGGCTACCGGTAAAGCTAATTGGATGATGCAATATTGTCAAAAAGATAATTTGACCAAAACTTCAATATTTTTCGCTCGATAAATTTATGAGTTTTTTTCACAAGTTAGGCTTAACTCTAGCTAGTATCACATGGGGTATCAAGATTTCTTAAGCTACCAAGGTGGAAATGGAGATTTACTCACCCGGACTTGGGGTAGAATTTTTGGGTGCAATGCCATTACATATGGCAATTTTTACCAAACGGGAATCCAAATGTATAAGTACAACCCAGCTCTGGGACAACCTCTATCTTTTTTCTCAAGTCCATGATGCCTTAGGGAGCTTTCTATGGTTTTCTGACCCAAGTTATTTTTTTAAAAAGTAATATTTTTAGACATTGAAGGCATCTTGGAATTTATCAGGCCAGTGACC
The DNA here is from genome assembly GCA_963921515.1 of Calotriton arnoldi. Classification (NCBI taxonomy): domain Eukaryota; kingdom Metazoa; phylum Chordata; class Amphibia; order Caudata; family Salamandridae; genus Calotriton; species Calotriton arnoldi. The sequence continues at coordinate 170,143 of CAWUFW010018659.1, read as the reverse complement.
TTTATCAAGAAGGGGATTTGCATTCTTTTGAGAAGATTCAAACTCAAATTAAACTCTGGAAACATAGGGCCTCATTCCGATGTGGGGCAGAAGGCCATCAGAAAGCTTGCCGATGACAGTCCACCCGACATCTGCTGCTGCGGGCCGCCTGCTGCATTACGATGCGTGCTGTTGGAAGCAGCAGGCGGAGGGACCATCGCACGCATTCTGACAGGCTCCACTGTTGGATGGACAGTAATCCCTTCAATAGGGGCGGTGCCTACTCAGGCACCGCTGTAGGGATTACAATGTCCCTTTCAGTCTGCCTGTCAATGGTGGTCAGACTGCCATAGAAAAGCAGATGGAAAGGGACTGTGGTGGCACCTAGCAGGGCCCCCGTCCCATCTCGGCCTCTGCTATGTGGTTTGGGGGCACCTGTGTTGCCCCCTTAATAATACCTGAATCATGTGGCACCTACCGCATGGTGCCTACCACACGGTGCAGAGATGTTTAGAAAGTGCTTATATTTTCTATTGTGGCTTGTGCTGCAGCCCACAGCACAAGCCACAATAGAAAAGATATACTTTCCGACCACTGTGAAGGCGGTCACATCATTATAAGGGAAGTGGGACCTTCGACTCCTTGTCGGGTGGTCCGTTTCCGAAACGATGCCGGACAGACGCACGTCCAACCGGCATCGTAATGATTCCCATAGTTTGTAAAATTATCCTCAGATCAGGGACTTTTTAACTAAGCAAGATACATCAGATATGGAGTTTCAAAATCTCAATATCCTGGGACATTCTTCAGACTTAGAACGAAAGGATTGACATATTCTCTATGAAATATTTAGAATTTGCTTTGAAAATGATTTCAAGAAACATATAGATTGTTAGATAGATTAGCTATATTTCTTTTTATAACAGAACAGGATAGAAGAAAAAGTATTGATATAGCCAATTCTGTATTAATATTTGCACATTTTTAGGATCAAGATTTTGAAACAATACTTAGGCTATACTATATGGCTGCAAAAACTATTTAATTGGAAGTGTCACTCTGATTCTTCTTGTAACCGATGAGGGAGAAAAGTTGCTGATATAGTACATATGTCTACCAAGTGCCCTGCAGTGAATGAATTTTGGAATAAATTGTTGGCAGATGGTAGACTGTACTCTATCACAGGCATTTATGTAATTTTCAGTCCTGCTTATTATTCTTGGTGTTGAATGTTTGACGGCATCCCTGCATAGCTCCTTTGTTTTTGTATCAACGGTCATTGCTAGAATATCCATTGCCAAAATATAGATTCAGAGGAAGATCCCTACATTTGAGATATGGCATCCAAAGAAGGTAGATTGCTATAAGTTAGAAGTGGTTCACTATAGGGCCCACCTTTACCATGATTACATCTGGGCAGCTTATGAGGAGTGAACTATGAATATCTGAGGCTACTCTGATATTAGAATAAATTAACTCTGCGTAAATTGGTATTTTGACAAACTATTGAGTTTTAAATATCGAGTTGCAGAAATATCAGAAAAAAATATTGTGACACAAAAATATCATGATGCAGAAATATCTTTGTCAAAATATATCTAATGTCATTATTTGTTTAATTTTATATTATTTGTATGTTATATTTATTTTTTTAATATAATTTGTACGAATATTTTTAGTACATGACTTTTTTATATTTCATAAATTTGGTAATTTATTTCATGTCTTGCATTTGATTTGTTAATAATTTTTTATGTTTTATATATTTATATTTATATATAAATATATATATATATTTATATATATGCTTTTTATATAAGTACATTTAAATATAATGTGAAATATATTTTTAATAATAGTGTTATAATATATATATATATATGTACACATAAACATACACACTCATCAATTTATGTATGTATGTTTATATTAGTATATATGTATATATAGTATTAAATGTTACTTACATTTATTTAAGTTACTTTATATCAATGTTATATATTAAAATAGATTTACTATTTTAAACTATATATATTAAAACAAGATTTTTAAAATGTTTTAATGATATTAGTGTGAAAAGATATAGTATATTTGAAATTTGTGTTCTTACATAGGGAAATGACATTCTTGTAATTGATGTATTAGACACAATTATTCTGTATCAGGATATTGTTGTGACCAATATTATGTTAGCGATCTGCATGAATCATGAGTAACTTTATGTGTTTTGATCACTCATAATTAAGACCTGTGTATTCAATTTATTGTTATCTTTCCCTTTATTCCCCAATTAAAAAATTAGATAAATAACAAAAGGAAAAATATAAAACGATTAACATTTTCACTAGCTTTATTTGCTAATCCTGCTTCATTTGTACACATAGGGTCTGATTACTACAATGGACCGCCGTAGTTGCGGTGGAGGTGCAGTGGCGGTCAAGGACCATCACACCTGGGGTCCGACCGCCATATTACAAGTACGGCGGTCAGACCTCCATGTGACCACCGCAGCCGACAGGGATCCACGATCCCTGGCGCAGCGGTCTTGAGGCGCAATATGCTTGCCGGTGCTACTTATGCACTGCCAAGCATAACACCAGTTTCCTCACTGTGATCCTAACCACGTTGGTGAGACCACATTGGAAAGGGTAGTGGTGAGGAAACAAAGGGGGCTCTACAGGGCCCCTTCTTTCCTCAGCCCCAAGGGATGCATTCAGCAGGACACATGGTGTGCCCCCCTGTCTGTAGGCACCCCCTTTCCTGCATGGCATGGACTTCACACTCCATGCCGTGCAGGAATGGGCTTTGACATTCCCATCACAGTGCCTTTCCGGTGCCTTTTTGAAAGGCACCGCAGTCAAAACACCAAAGGACCGCCCGGCAGACTATGAGGTCACTCGTAATCTGGCAGGCGGGCAGCGGCCCTATTTGGTGGTGTGGGAGCGTGGCGGCGACGTGGCAGCATGTTCCCACACCCCCAAACATGTAATCGGGCCCTAAATTAAGTAAAATTTTAAACCACTCCTTCAGTCAATTAATCCTCAATTTATCTCTGCTCAGTCCTTTGTCTAGATGTTATTTGTTTCACTCAGTGTGAGGAAAAGAATAAAACACAATCTGTTAAACAATGGTAAGAAGCCACAGAACATTTTCAGACATGTGCCCATTGGTAATGAAGTCTAATTTGTTTTCCGCTATAAGCAGGCACCTCAAATAGGCACATGAGACAGACATGTTTAACTGTGTCTCCCTACATAGGGCCCTATTCCGGTTGCGCTCGGAAAGCCTTCTGACCGACACGGATTGGGAATGGCTTCCGACTGACACGTGCGCGTGCTGTCCGACCAACGTAGTACGATGCAACGCGTGTCAAATACAAACGACTTGCACGGAGCATATTACGGACGACCGACACGTAAGGAAATCGATCCGTCCGAGCGAAACGTCCGGAAAAGAGCCCGACGCGACCGACTCGTACGCGAACACTGCAACATAGCTTAGCGCGAATGGGACAGACTCGGACCACCCCGCTAATATATGAAAAAGCATACGCTGCGGTCAACGGAACGTTTCTGTTATGCTCAACAAAATACACTAGAAACAGACAGAAAAAGTCCAAACAAGCATTGTCAAAGGCAAAAAAAAAAGAAATTAAGACACGCCCACAACTCCACCTATATAAAGGTCCAAATTTCTTACCATGATCCTTTGCAAATTCAACAGACCTGCCAGCAGATACCACGACTACACTGAACTGATACATACATTCACAACCCACCCACCACACAACCTGTACACTACTAGCACCTGTCAAATATCACACTCACAAACACACACCTTCACTCATACTCACTCACCCTCACCTTCACACTCACCCACACATCCATCTCCACCACCACCCATCACCATGCCCCCAAAGAAGAATCCAAAGTTCACAGACAGTGAGTTTAAAGTCATGGTAGATGAAATTCTCAGAGTAGAGCCACAGTTATTTGGCAACTTGGTCCAACAGACCCCCCTGTCCCAGAGAAACAAGATGTGGGAGAAGATTGTCAACAAGGTGAACACTCAAGCACCTTGCCTGTGCACAACGGACGATATCAGGAACATGTACTATGATGTGCGAAGGAGGGTCAAGAAGCTCATTAACAAAGAGCATGAACTGAGTCAGCAAACTGGCGGTGGCCCTCCTGCAACACCTGTGCACTTCACTTCCTGGGAGGAGAAGGTGCGGGCCATCCTTCCACCGGAGGGCGTCCATGGAATATCAGGAGTACCAGAGCCTGGTGAGTACATACTCAAATAGCCAATATTGATAGCATATACACAGCCACAGACATCACTGTCAAGGACAGAGTGATACAAATCACTGTCAGCAAAGCCATAACAACTTTAAGCAAATGAGCCTGTGATGTGTATTCCAGTTTGACAAAAAAAATACCTGCAATCTCAGAGTAATATGTAACTATTTCATGACATGTACCAACTTACTAAAAAACACAGCAAGTCTTTGTGCTCAAAACAGCAACCACCACTGTCAGCCATCTTGCCAGCACTGTTTCACTCACTCACAGAGAAGCTGAGTCAGAGGAAGGAAAGTTGGGTTTGCTGGGAAGATGGGTGTAGCTGAAAGCATGATGGGAGTCTTAGTCACAGCCAACAGTCCTCCTCCCACATGGCCCAACAAGCCCACCTTGAACCATGCTCATCTCACAGAGAGTGGAAAAGTACTGGCAAGATGGTTGACTCTGTGCGCTGGTGTGTGGAGCACAAGGCCCTGTTGGGAGTTGTGCTCAAACAAACACCAGGCCCCACTGTCAGACATCTTGAATGTAAAGTTTTACTCACTGTCATGGAAGCATGGTTCATGGTTCATGATAGCCTACTTGCTCTGGGTGGGAGGAGTAGTATATTCAATGACTTCAACTACCATCAAGGCCTGCCCTACACACACCTTCCCCGCCAGAACAAATAGCACTCTTGTGACTAGGCAGTCCCTGAGAGTGAAAGGAAATGCACGGGCAAGATGGCTGACACAGGGGTATTATGTATGATTTGGCCACAAGTCACATCCAGTCCTTGGGCTTCTCACACCACTACCCACTCTCAACCATCTTCACAATACATTTACACTCACTGCCAGGGAAAGCATAGTCCCAGGTGTGCTCCTTGGGCTGGCTGCAGCTCAAGGAGGAGGTCGGCGGTACAGCGGTAGCTGACGCGCCGGGGATGACGTCGCCAGGAAGGGCCGTAAGGAGCGAGGAGAGCCACGAGGAGAGAGAGAGAGAAGGTGATCAAGGAGTAGCAGTACCAGGAGGATGCCAGGCGGAGGACTGCGTGGAGGAGAGCCCCTGAATGAATGAATGAAAATAATCTTGTATAGCGCTAACTTAGCCCAAGGGCGTCAAATTCCGGAATTCCGAAAACGGAGGAACACCGACGAAGAGGGAGGTTTCCCCAACGCCCAATGCTGAAGTATCCGGACGTCCCCGAGAGAGTCAGGATGCCGAGATACCCCACGCTACGGTCCCGGAGGGCTGTAGCTCCAGGCAAGTGTCCTTATTGGGTTATTGGAGGAGGTTTGCGGGGAGGGGGTTAAAGGGGCTCCTGCACGAATGAGAGGGGGCACACCTTGGTACCATGAGATACAACCCTCTCACTGGGTCCCCTCCTTTGCCTCCCCCCCTCCTCTCACAACCTCAGTGATAAACAGGCACTGGTGAAGGGATAGCACCATAGGGAGACACAGAGCTAAGGACTGACCAGTGATTGTCGTGTATTTTCTGATTCTCTTTTAGGGATGCCGGGCCCTTGGTGGGGGAAAGACTGAAGGACTACTAACCTGAGGAAGAAGGCCCCTCGAGTGAAGATTGAGAGCTGGAGACGCTCTTTTCCATCGCTTGTTTTCCCCCTACCTTTTGTGTTTGGGTTAATCATCACCACATGAACAGACTTATGGACGGTCCCTGTTAAATAAAGTCTCATTCAGAACTATAGAACCTCGTGTGGTCCAGTCTTATGCCTATATAGAGCCCCAAAGTCCCTAACCAACCCCTTTGCTAGTAGGAGGAACTACCACACCAAGGTAACTACGGAAGGTATCATGGCATATTATAACAGACAGTCGGGTAACTCTGTGAACAATAGGTAGGAAGCGCGACAGGATCTGGAGTCTTTGCAGGTTTCTATAATGCCCCTGTTATCACACTTAGCAAGTTTCTATTAAACATTATTTAGCACACTGAAATCAGAATATGTTTACAATGGCCTTTCTCAACACACTTTGCGAATTCCACAATGGCCCTGTGGGCTAATCTGTAAAAGTCCAAAGGAAATAGGCAATTTAGGCCAGTACTACACTGGCAGGAGCTACACTGGGAGAACCAAGGAACATCATTTTAGAAGAGCACTCACACACACACAGAATTCAGTTTTGCAGGCCTGAGCCCACATCAGATTTCACAATTTTACAGATTTTACAGATGCAAAATGAAATAAAGGAAACAATCAATATACTTGGAGTTCCCCATAGTTTGAGTTGATAGTTTCTATTGTGCTTCAATTAGAACACTTGTAGTTTCCATAATTCTCCAGCTTGTACACTGTGCCTTTTATGGTAATGCGCAGCTAGCACTGCTGTGCTTTTTTAAAATGTTTTAAATCTCATTATTGCTTAGAATGTTTCCATATTTCTACTGTTAGTTCACTTTGTAATCTTTCACAATGTCATCAGTATACACACTGCAATTCAATCCCAATTATAACACTTTTGTAGTTTTCTATAGTGGCACAACCACAACACCTAGGGACATTTTTACTAGTAAAGTGGCGAAGCCTGTCATTAAGCCAAGAAGGCTAACAACACGCTCCGTCATTTAGAAATGCAGGGCTGCACTATACTTACAATAATATGGTGCAGCCCTGTGTTTCCCTCTGCGCTGGCGCTAAATTTAGCTGCCTAGCGCCAACGCAGGCACCCTTGCACCATAGTGCAAGGGTGTCTGCGTTGTAGGGGAAGATTGTTTATGAGCAGGACGGTGTCCCTTCGTGCACATAAACAATCTTTAAATGGCGTTTTGTAACTTCTATGTGTGCTGCTCAATGCAGCACCCATAGAAGTTGCAAAACGTCATTTTTTTTAAAATGATTGTTTATGTGCAGGAAGGGCCACCTTTCTGCACATAAACAATCAATAGCCTTTTGCTGTTTTATTTGGGCTGCACAACGCAGCACACATAGAAACATCTGAAACGAGGAGAAATTAAACATTTCTCTTTGTTGCACCTGTTTAAGACAAGTTTTCCCTGGTCCTAATTTTGGTGCTGCCCCATATTTACGCTTCCCTTGTAAATATGGGGCAGCGTGGAAATCAATGGGTGGTGCGGTGGAACGCCCACCATAACAACCATTGCCCGCAAGGGGGCCTTATTTACAAGGCAGCATTAAGCCATGTTAAGAGGCTTAACACTGCCTTGTAAATAAGATGAAACCCACATTGCCACAGGAATGTCACTAAAAGTGATGTTCCTGTGGTGATAGGGGCTTTTAAATATGCTCCCTAGTTCGCCTCAAGGCTTCTAGTAAACACACTTTATAATGGTCTTTTGGTGTCTGACCACAATATTGTGTTGTAAATATTAACCCTGGGCGGCAAATTCCGTTCCGGTCGCGGAACTTGCGAAATTTCGGCATTTCCGCGTTCCGCGCGGAACGCAGAAATGTCGAAACTTCCGCGATCCGCGGCGGAACGGAATTCGGGTATAAATAAAGCAGGTGCCCGAGTTGAAGCTCAAATTCTGTAACGTATTATTCAGCCCAAAAATTCGTGAGCGAGGTTGTGGCTAAGCAGATGTGCCTTCTCTCCATTTCTACCCTGAAAAGTTAGCTGTAATCCTTGATGGAGGTCTTTGCATCCTTGATTTTCTCGAGCGCAATCCTCGTGTAGTTCCTGTGTTACCAGGAGGTTCCTTCTCCTCGTCTGCCGCTGAGATCCTGCTCTGACCCTTTATAAACTAGAGGCATGTGAACGGGCCTAGAAGCCCCGCCCCACATACACTAGCGGTATGCAACATCAACCCGCCCTTTGCCCAGAATGAAGGACAGCTTAATCGAAGGACCCCGGTGATTTTCTCGAGCGCAATCCTCGTGTAGAATTCGTGAGCGTGGTTAAGCAGATGTGCCTTCTCTCCATTTCCACCCTGTAAAGTTAGCTGTAATCCTTGATGGAGGTCTTTACATCCTTGATTTTCTAGAGCGCAATCCTCGTGTAGTTCCTGTGACCAGGAGGTTCCTTCTCCTCGTCTGCCGCTGAGATCCTGCTCTGACCCTTTATAAACAAGAGGCATGAGAACAGGCTAGTAGCCCCGCCCCACATACACTCACGGTATGCAACGTCTTCCCGCCCTTTCCCCACTATGATGGACAGCTTAATCAAAGGACCCCGGCGCTTTCGGCACAGTGGCAAAGTTAGACACACAGGTCACTGGAGACAATTCTTCTGGTCCTTTGCAGCTGTAGTGTAGGAAAGGCACTATACATTTTCCCAACGAGGTAGCACTTACTGATTAGCCAGTAGAAAGTACTCCAGTTGAGTAGAGGTATTGCACAAAACGGACTCATCTTCTTGGATAAATATGCAGGGCAGGATTCATTCTGGGCTGGCACGATGCTCCTGTCACAAAAATTAAACCTCAACAGGAAGCACTTACAGATATAAAGGGGCGCAGCAAAATCTCCGCGAGCACGCGAAATTCTGCGTGCTCGCGGAGATTTTTTGCCGTTTCGCGGAATTTCACGGAACGCAATTCCGCAAATTCCGCCCACCCTTAGTAAATATCAGGTCACATGTCGCACTCATATTGTGCCATCAAATATATTGTTGTCAGGAATATCACAAGCAAGAATAACATGTTTTAGTGACATGTTAAAATTATTGTAAAAATGCCATTGTAAATTATATATTTGATTATTCTATCATTTTTCCATATTGTAGTAGTATTGCTATATGTTCAGAGTTTTTGGATTCATGGTAAAATGTTTTAGGAGTGTGATATTTGTTTTGTAGGTAAATTTTGTGGGTAGTTTTCATTATTTTTTGAAGATATATATATGCTTTTTTAACATTGGAATATTTTAATACAGAATATTTTCAGATTACATAAAAGTTTTATTTATTAGTGTAGATTGCTTATGTAATTCTTTATTTTAGTAAACATTTTTAGTATCGGTATGTAGGGTTTGTGGGGGAAAAGTGTGTGCAGGTTTTTTTTATTTTGAAGATTTATCTTATTTCATTTTTAAAAAATATGTTAAGGTTTGATGTGTACTGTAATTTTTTTTTTTAAAACATGGTTAAATAATTTTGCCTTTTTAAAATATTCCTTTTATGTAAAATACTGTGTTTTCCTCAAAAATAATATGTAAAATAATTAAATATAATTTCTAGTATAATTTGTGAAACAAATAAAAACAGTTTTTTATCTTTATTTATAAATGTACTCTTTTTTAAATTAAATGTATTCAATTTGAAATAATTAAAATATGTGTTTAAATATTTGAAATATTATTTTCATGGCTAGATGATTTTAATTTGTTTTATTAATAAGTAATACAGATATTAGAAGATATTTCTGTGTGTATTGATTTTTTCATATTTTTATGTTTTATAATAGTATAAGTAATATAATTTTTTTAAATTAAAATGTGGCAAATAATTAAATTTTCAGTAATTATTTACAATTTAAAAAAAGGCTTATTTTAAATGTAATATTTTAGTTTTAAAAAGGGATTTTTTTATATGTTTGTATTTATTTTGGTTGAATTAAATAAAGTTTTTATATTTGATACCCATTAAAGTATGATGTGTTCGCAAATTTAGTCTATTTTTAAGTGATTATAATACATGTAACCCTTTTAATGTCCGGCGCTTTCCCCAACGTCGCTCAGATTGGAATGGGAATAGTAAATCTAATGCTTCTAATGTCCAAGACCCTACCCAATGTAGCTTACATTCCAGTGTTACTAGAAAATATAACCATTTTATTATCCAACACCTTCCCAAGTATAACATAGATTGGAGTGGGAATAGTAAATATAACTCCTTTAATGTCCAATGCTTTCCCCATTGTAGGCTATAGAGGAGTGAGAATAGTAAATGTAACCCCTTTTAACGTCCATTGCTTTCCCTGGTGTAGCTTAGATTGGAGTGAGAAAAGTCAATCTAACCCCTTTAATATCCAGCACCTACCACAATGTAGCTTAGAATGGAGAGGGAATAGTAAGTGTAATCCCCACAATGCCAAACACCTTTCACAGTGTAGTGTAAATTGGAAGGGGAATAATAAATTAATTGAGTTAATATGTATAAGTCTTTTTTATGGTGAGTGAAATACAGTGTTTTTATGTTTTTAAAAGCAATAGTTTATTTTTACATATTTAGATGTTTTTAAACAGTGGTACATTGTTTGTTTCTTATGAGTAGTCTTATTATGACTGCAATTTGTATAAAAATTTGTAAATATCATTTTTTATTTATTATACAATTACATATTTGTTTTCACATTTGTCATATATATTTACTGTTATTTTGAACAAAACAATTTATGTGTACAGTTTATTTTTTAATATGTTGTACTTTTTGTGACATTTTGAAACAATATTTTATTAACAAGTGCATTTTTAAAATAACTTGTTTAAACATTTTTTAAAGCACATTATACTCACTATATACTAATAAATACTATGAGGCAGATTTACAAGCCCCTTGCGCCACATTTGCGCCGCCGTTGCGTCACTTTTGTGACGCAGCGGCGGCGTAAACCATGCGCCACGTTGCGCCTTATTTACAACGTGACGCATCTAGGGAGATGCGTCACGTTGTAAAGCCCTGCGCCACATGAAACCTGCGTTAGGTTTCTTGTGGGCGTTCCGGCGCAGGGTGGGCGTTCTGTCGCAGGAACGCCTCGTAAAAGTGAAGCAGTGAAATCTACAAGATTTCACTGAGTCACTTTTACGTCCATGCTGCGTCAATACCCTGCGCCTGCTTGAAGCAGGCGTAAGGAGTGACGCAGCATGTTAGGCATAGGGCGCCCCTGAGCATTGCTTGTGCCGCGTCGCGCTTGCGACACAACTCCAGCAATGCGCCGCCCTTACGCCACAGGATGCGACGCACATCGCCCTATCCTTGCGCCACGGTGCACCGCATTGTAAATGCGACGCATTTGTGGTGGCGCAGGGAGGGAATTGCGTGTCGCATCTGTTCTGGCGCATTGCTGCTGATTTGCAGAGATGCGCCAGAACTCGTAAATCTGCCCCTATATATATATATATATATATTAGGACCTAGTTTCCATAGGAAAAGCGTTTTTTGTTTTCCCAATAACTTTGGCGCCGGTTGACGAATCTTCGTGAAATTTTCAAAACTAGTGACCCGCTCCGGTCAGCTCCTGTCTTGAAAGTTTCAGGGTGATTCGTCAAGCGGGAGCTGAGAAAAAAGGGGGGTCCCAAAACGCGTTTTCCCCATGTTATTTTCCATAGGAAACTTTAGACAAAGCTACAGCCTGAACAGCTGAACGGAATTACACCAAATTTGGCAAAAAGGTAGGTCTTGATTCAGAAAGATCCCTTTTTTTTAAATGGTGTAAATCCGTTCAGTAGTTCCTGACAAATTAGAAAAAGAAAAAGTTTCGATATCTATGGCCGCGGTGAGTTCGCGAACCCTCCCGAGCACGAGCTTCATTCTGATTGGCTGCCAACACTCCAAACCAGGAAGTGTTGGCAGCCATCTTGTGACTCGGTAACCGAGTCACTAGAAAACAGAGAAATAAGGATGAAAAACAAGAAAAGGGGGCAGGGTACAGACCCCCTGACCCCCTAGGCCTGCTGAGGGGGTCCCCCAGGGACCCCCAGGGCCAAAGAAAGCATTTTTTTTAAAAACAAAATCGGCCGAATTCGTGCTGGGTGCGCGAATCCGGATGACATTTTTTTTTTAAAACGAAGTGCAGGCTCCTGCGCTTCGTTATTTTTAAGCCCCCGGGTGGGCCAGGTCCCGGGGGCATGCAGAAAATGTATAGCGGGGGGCCTGCGGGGGCCCCCGCAGCCCCGGAAACCGCCACCTCTCCGGGGCTTCATTTATGTTTTGCGGGGGGCACGCAGCCCCGGGGACCGCAACGTCCCCGGGGCTCTATTTTGAAAAAATATTAATCTGTGTGGGGGGGCTCGAGCCCCCCCACACGCCCCGGGGACCACCACCTCCCCGGGGCTTTGATGATAAAAATGCAGGGAGGCACGTAGCCCCCCCCGCAGCCCTGGGGACCGCCACCTCCCCAGGGCTCTAATTTAAAAAAAAAAACCTGTGTGGGGGGGGCTCGAGCCCCCCCACATGCCCCGGGGACCACCACCTCCCCGGGGCACTAAGTATGCAAATGTGGGGGTCCGTTACGGACCCCGAGCCCCGGGGACCACCACCTCCCCGGGGCTTTGTAATGGTAGGAAGGGGGCCGCTCGGCCCCCCTCCTGGAGCCCTTCATGGCCCTGGGGACCGCCACCCCCCAGGGCCAGCTCCTGCAGTGTCCCGGGGTGCCCACCCCTGGGACACTGCTGTTTGCTATGGCAGGGCGGGAGCCGTGTGGCTCCTGCCCTGTCATAGCAAACACTGGTTTGGATTTTGGAAGCGAGAGCAGGTTTCCTGCTCTCGCTTCCAAAATCCAAAGCAGATTGCTTTTCCACAAGGGGAGCTGCATGTCAGCAGCTCCCCATGTGGAAAAGCAATGCCGGCTCCCGCAGGAGGCGGGGAGCTGGCGGGACCGTGGGGGCATTGAGGCTCCCCCCATGGTCCCCAATGGAGTGGCCAGGCCCCGGGGATGGGGTCCCCAGGGCTAGAAGTGGCCCGGGAGGGGGGCCATGTGGCCCCCTTTCCCCCAAAAAAATTAATTAAAAAAGGAAAGGAAAAGCCGGCACCGGGGGATGGGGTCCCCGGGGCCATATATGGCCTGAGGAGGGGGGCCATGCGGCCCCCTCCAAATATTTAAAATAACATTTAAAATACTGGCCATGCCCTGGGGGATGGGGTTCCCGGGGCCGAAAATGGCCTCGGGAGGGGGGCCACGCGGCCCCCTTCCCGTATTTTTAACAAAATAGGGGGCAGGCCCTGGGGGATGGGGTCCCCAGGGCCCAAAAAATAGGAAAAGAAGGGGGGCCACACAGCCCCCTTCTAGAAAATAGAATAAAAATAAAAAATGGCATCGCGCCGAGGCCCTGCCCCCTCAGTGCATCACTCTGCAAACGCGCCCTGTGGCGCGTTGTAAGTTGGGGAATTAATTCCCCTTGAATACTGGGGGTCCCTGGGGGCCAACTAGCCCACCAGGTACCTCCAGTATGCGCCAAAGAATTGCGTTGCAGAGAGGTGGTCCGAGGCCATGCCCCTTTTTACACCTCTCTGCAACGCAGCTCTGTGGCGCTTACTGAAGGTACCTGGTGGGCTAGTTGGACCCCAGGGACCCTCAGGATTGAAGGGGACTTAATCCCCCAACTTAAAATGCGCCACGGGGCTCGTTTGCACAGTGGTGAAGGGAGGGGGCGGGGCCTGATGTGACATGTGTGCAAACATGCCCTGTGGTTTGTTTTAAGTTGGGGGATTAAGTCCCCTTGAATCCTGAGGGTCCCTGGGGGCCAACTAGCCCACCAGGTACCTCCAGTAAGCGCCACAGAGTTGCATTGCAGAGAGGTGTAAAAAGGGGCGTGGCCTCGGACCACCTCTCTGCAACGCAGCCCTGTGGCGCTTACTGGAGGTTCCTGGTGGGCTAGTTGGCCCCCAGGGACCCTCAGGATTCAAGGGGACTTAATCCCCCAACTTAAAACACGCCACAGGGCGCGTTTGCACACTTGTCACATCAGGGCCCGCCCTCTCCCTGCACCACTGTGCAAACGTACCCCGTGGCGCATTTAAAGTTGGGGAATTAATTCCCCTTCAATCCTGAGGGTCCCTGGGGGCCAACAAGCCCACCAGGTACTTCCAGTAAGTGCCCCAGGGCTGCGTTGCAGAGAGGTGGTCCGAGGCCACTCCCCTTTTTACACCTCTCTGCAACGCAGCTCTATGGCGCTTACTGGAGATACCTGGTGGGCTAGCTGGACCCCAGGGACCCTCAGGATTCAAGGGGACTTAATCCCCCAACTTAAAACACGCCAAAGGGTGCGTTTGCACAGTGGTGAAGGCAGGGGGCGGGGCCTGATGTGACAAGTGTGCAAACGTGCTCCGTGGCGCGTTTTAAGTTGGGGGATTAAGTCCCCTTGAATCCTGAGGGTCCCTGGGGGCCAACTAGCCCACCAAGTACCTCCAGTAAGCGCAACAGAGTTGCGTTGCACAGAGGTGTAAAAAGGGGTGTGGCCTCGGACCACCTTTCTGCAACGCAGCTCTGTGGTGCTTACTGGAGGTACCTGGTGGACTAGTTGGGCCCCACGGACCCTCAGGATTCAAGGGGACTTAATCCCAACTTAAAACGCGCCACGGGGCGCATTTGCACACTTGTCACATCAGGCCCCACCCCCTCCCTTCACCACTGTGCAAACCGGCCCTCTGGCACGTTGTAAGTTGGGGGATTAAGTCCCCTTGATTCCTGAGATTCCCTTGTGTCCAACTAGCCCACCAGGTACCTCCAGTAAGCGCCACAGAGCTGCATTGCAGAGAGGTGTAAAAAGGGGCGTGGCCTTGGACCACCTCTCTGCAAAGCAGCTCTGGGCCGCTTACTGGAGGTACCTGGTGGGCTAGTTGGCCCCCAGGGACCCTCAGGATTCAAGGGGACTTAATCCCCCAACTTACAACGTGCTAGGGGGCACATTTGCATAGTGGTGCAGGGAGGGGGCGGGCCTGATATAAGAAGTTTGCAATCCTGCTGTGTGGGACTTACTGGTGGTAATAAAAGGGATAGTTGGCCCCCAAGGTTGATGTTGGGGGCTAACTACTCCTCCTGTTACCTCCAGTAAATCCCACACAGTGGGATTGCTAAGAAGGTGTTTCGGAGGCCACGCTCACCTTTCTCCACCACTCTGGAAACACGACTGGTATGTTATAGTTAGAAATTAGCATTTAAAAAACCTTTGAAATTCACTGAAAAAACCATAGGTTTCAGGGACGTTATAGTTAGAAATTAGCATTTAAAAAACCTTAGAAATTCACTGAAAAAATCATAGGTTTCAGGGACATTATAGTTAGTTGGACATTTCACTCGTACAAAACCAGAGAAATTCCGCCGTTATAGTTAGTTCAGCTAACTATAACTCGCGCCCCCGCAATGCACTGCTAATGACATCACATATTACATCATTCATGACATGGTCAGTGACATCACTGATGACATCACTGATAACATCTCAAATGACATCACTGATGACATCACTGATGACATCATCCACGTGAAAATCTGATGCACCTCCTCGCACTCTAATATAAACTTTGATACACCCACTGTAAAATACAGACTACCATTTTCGAAACCATCGACACACCAATACCAGTTACTACATACGCACTCACTGATTCCTAGGTCTACACACATCCACTCATTCACCCATACAATCACTCATACATGCAGTCACTCATCAATACAACACTATCATATGCACTCATACACCTATACAGACACTCACACACTGCCACTCATCCATGGAGTTACTCACACACCTAGTCAGTCATGCAAAGAATCAATCACACTCCCATTTACTCACCTATACAGTTATACTCACACCACCTCACTTATTCATGCAGATACTAACGCATACTTACTCTCTTATATAATCACTGATACAAGTACACACTCATCCATACAGCCACTCTCACAATCACTGACTCACGTATAGTCATTTATATACTCCAACTCTCACATACACTGCCTTTTACATATGTAGTTACTTGGACATGTACCACTGAGACATCCATTCACTCACCAACACACACATACACACACTCACCTACCCATACAGCTGTTTCCACATGCACTCTTGAACCCATACACCCAGTGAATCAACCACTCACACATCTATGCACAGAGTCACACACCTCCCACCCACCCACACACACACTCAGTCTCCCATACAAATACTCAGGCAACCAATCAATAACCCATATAGACACTCATGTAGCTACTGACCAACCCATGCAGCAGCTTACACAACAACAGACAGACTGATACAGACATTCACACAGTTTAGTCACTAACCCATGCATTCAGTAAGACACATTTAATCACTCACTTATACAGTCAGTCACGCACCTACTAAATCCTCCATCCAAACACTTATACACCCACTCATTCTTCAATACACCTTGGCATATATATAAAACATATTTAAACTTTAAAGAAACACACAGTCACTGGATGATGTCATCAGTGATGCCATCAGTGATGTCATTTGAGATGTCATCAGTGATGTCATCAGTGATGTCACTGACCATGTCATGAATGATATAATATGTGATGTCATCAGGAGTGCATTGCGGGGGCGCGAGTTATAGTTAGCTGAACTACCTATAACAGCGGAATTTCTCTGGTTTTGTACGAGTGAAATGTCCAACTAACTATAACGTCCCTGAAACCTATGGTTTTTTCAGTGAATTTGTAAGGTTTTTTAAATGCTAATTTCTAACTATAACGTGCCTGAAACCTATGGTTTTTTCAGTGAATATATATATATATATATATACACACACAGCTGATCCGTGCTCCATCATGGTCAGCTATAACTTTCAACTGTGCCCCGGTCTCATGCGAATAGATATCTGCTGTTGCCGCTTTGAATTTTAGGTGCTATTTTTCACTTTAATCTTTAAAAATTCATAACTCAAGTTTTACTGATTGGATGTTTTTCATTTGTGTCATTTTGGTGTCAAATAATTTATTATAGTTCACTATATTTTCCAAATTGGTTTGGGATTTTTCTTTTGTTGTCATTTTATTACTTTTTGTTCACTGCATAAATACTCTGCCTCTAAGTTAAGCCTAACTGTTTTTTAGGCCAAGTTACCCAAAGTTAAGCACAGGTTAATTTAGTGACTTTTGGTTGTTCACTCAGCAAGGGATTGTGGCTGTTGATTGACCAGGGCACACTCCCCAGTCAACCAACAACCCAATTTACCATAGTAAACTTAAAGTGTTGTTACATAATCTATGTGAGGAAGCGATTATTGAGCATGTGGAATCTTCTCCTTGGTTCTCTCCAGTAGTAATTTCTGTTAAACCCTCTGGAGAGTTAAGGCTGTGCATTGATTTATGCAGTTCATTTGGCTTGATGGTCATCTACTTCCCAATTTGCATGAAATCGTTTCCTCTTTCACATAAGCAACTGTTTTTTCAACTTTGGATTGGAATAAATTGGAGAAAAACCAAAATTGTTGACAACTTTCATTATCCCTGTAGGTTTATTTCGATACTGTAGAATGTCATTTGGATTGGAATATGCAGCCTCTATGTTCCAGAGACTAATGAAAGAGGCACTTGAAGGCCTGTCTGGGGCCATATCACCCCAGCATGACAGTTTGTTTTTTGGAAGTGATAAGGATGTGAAGGAAGTGACCCGATTTGGGTCAATTAGGTCACACAAGACCACCTCTCAGCCTTCCATACCAAATGAAGAGTCGGTCAGACAGTAGAGAACACAAACCAATATCTGTTTATTCAGAGTACACTCAGAGTGGAGCCCGGTCTGCCCAGTCTCTAAGGAGTGCTGCAGAGGGACTGGCATCAGCAAGCATAAAGATACATTATGTACATTTCAGAATGAATGAAGGCATGCCCACAATGGAATTTCGGGCACACACTAGCTAACAGTCAAGGTCATTCTGCCCGTGCCCGCCACTAGACAAGTGGGAGAGGGTTTCTATCTAAGGGGAAAGGTATGTGTTGATAAAAACAGTGTATTCATTAGCGAAGCAAAACCGAACCTTGGAGAAACAGAACCTAACTGAGGCCTTTTCTTGGAAATAGCAGAGTATAAGTTTCGATTGCAACCCAAAATGGCGTCTACATATAAAATGGCGCCGCAAATGCTAACATACATGTAATAATGCATAAGTAGGATTCTTTTTATTCTAACAGACCCTCCTTTTGGCATGAGCTAAACATTTTATAAAAGATGCAAAACAATAGAACAAGAATCATAAGTAAAGTTGACTATGAACAGTCCATATCCTCAGGATCAGAGACGGAAACAGTAAGGAGGGAAGAAGTCTCAAAAATGCCCTCATCAATCTGCATAAGGGCATCTATGTCCTTTTGGACCATAAATGCAGCATTAGTATCATGGATGGATGTCTTCTTTGGAAGGAACAGAGTAGTGCAATAGGAACAACAGAATGGGAGACATTGAATGAGGATACAACAAAGTATCAGCACTACAACTAAATAAATTATTTTCTCAAACATCCAACCCCAATTGCCAAACAACGACCAACTCCAATTTCCACTTTCCATTTCTTTGACATTCTCCAAGATATCTAGTATATGTTTAGTGATATTTTGTTCCATATTCTTAATTCCGACTACACATTGGTCCCCGACTACAGCACACACACCACCACTCTTTACCAAGATGAAGTCAACTGCATATCTAGTCTGCTAGGAATAAATCTGCATACTTTCCAATTGAGTGGTGATGTCATGCAAAGCTGCTACAGTGGAATTAGACAATATCTGTAGCTCACATCCAAAATACTCTCTAGCTTTCTCACCCCTAGCCATAGCAGTGCCACCAAACGTAATTATGGAGGAGAGAATGTATCCAAAAGTGATCCCATTACTGTAATTGTTGACTTCCAAATCTGTCACTCCATCACAGAACTCTGCAGTCAACGTCTCTTTACCCATCTTACACTTGGCTTACTGTACTTACAAGGCACACCTAGGGGAAGCACCATTCCCAGAGCAACATCATCTGTGCCATTATAAACATTTGAGTAAGTACCATTAGACAGGAAATAAAATCCTGGATGTGCATAAAGTGGTCCTTCATAATCTAATGGAGCATATCTGGTGTTCATTCCAAAGGTACTCGGATCCTTATCTTTTGCTAGAGACATCGTATTTTTGAACAACGCTATCCCACAACAATTGATGTACAGAAATGCATCAGTACTATTTATTATTGGGCAACAGGCAGGATAATAACCAGCTTTCCGGGTGACTGTTAAATCTTGGTAATGCCAGCCCACTAAGGTATCATTCTGTTCTTTCATATACAGATTATCACAATACGTATTATTGTCACACCCTGGATATCTCCTTCCTCGTGGCTTCCTGTAATATAAACAAGGGCCAGGATACCCCATACCAAACTCACCCCTCACCGCAACGAACTGGGATGGGCGGGTACATGTATAATTGACAAGTGACAATGGGTAAGCAGTCCATAAACTTGTGACAGATTCAGTTGGATAGCAAGCTGAACGTTTACCAAAAAATCTTTTATGTGTGTCTAAAAAGATATTATTTGGTGTCATTCTTTTCTGTCGAACTTGAGGGATAACTTTAACCTCAGTACATGATGTCACATCCTTATTATGCTCCAAAACCTATGACACCCCACCCAAAGTCAACAGCAACAGAATCACAAGAACAACACATATGAACTTTTTCTTTGTTTACCAAAAGACATGTGTAAAAACAGTGGGAAACACTGGCTGCTCTTTCTCAGCAACCATTCTGCCAAAGGGATGCATAACGAATGAAGAAATGGGGCTAAATGCAAACAAGAGAAATATACAAGCTCCCAGTGTCCGTCAGAGCCTCACTGGTACAGGCTCCTATTGTTCATCAAAATGTTGGCGCTCTTGAGCACCGGCGGTGGAGCTTGCTCTGTCCTAAGCTTGTGTTCCCATGTCGACCAGGATAATATATCCCTCAAGGGATACCTTTGATCTATCCTGTCCAATGTTCAAATAGTGCACACATTTCTCATCACTCTAAGCTAACTCCGTTGGTACTATAGCAAAGTGCACCCTAACTTACACAGTCCATCCCTAGCTAATCTGACTTCTCCTTTAGTGCACTTTTCTCCAGTCGAGGGCACAAATTATACCTAGTGACTCCAGACACAGAAGGATCATAAAAAGCGGCTCCTGGATAGCCCGTACTTCTGGAGGAACTGCCTCATTCACTACTTCATCATTTTCCTCATCTGTTCGCGTCCAGGTCAGCCTGACGTCGCTGAAGAGGACAAACTGAGGCACCGTCTCGCACTCGTAGTCTCCTACTCCATCCTTCACCCAATGATCATAGGGCAAAGTCAGAGGCACCCTGCGACAATGGGTTGCATGGATCCAGTTCTTACGGCCAGCAACTTTGACTGCGGTGGGCCTGGCTAGAAGGACCTGTTCCGGTCCCTTCCAATGCGGCTCCAAACTTTTCTTCCGCTGGAAGTTCCTTATGAGGATGTAGTCCCCAGGCTGAATGTTGTGTCCGGGCCTCTCGGGTGTAGCTGGCAGGGTTTCCCGGACCTGTTGGTGAATAGAACGCAAACTTTCAGTTAACTGGCAAAGATAGTCAATCAACAATGGGTACTCTCAATATCAGAGAACCGCCAAGGGCGTGGGACACCCCAGACATTTGCTGGGTGTTCAAACACGACCTCCTACTGTGACAATCCTGTCCTAGAATGTGTTGTTGTTCTTGTGGACAAAAGAGCTAACGGTAAGGCATCTGGCCATTTTAACCCTGTAGTCTCCTGTATTTTTGACAGTTTAAGTTTGAGAGTACCATTGTACTTCTCAACCAAACCTGCTGACTGTGGATGATTGGCAGCATGAAACTTCTGTTTAATGCATAGACCATCACAAATCAATTGAATCACTTTTGCATTGAAATGACTTCAGTTATCACTCCAAATCAAATGGGGCAAGCCGAAACGAGGAAAGAACTCCTTCAGGAGTACCTTTGCAGTCGTAATGGCTCTATTGTCCTTAGTGGGATAGGCCTCAACCCATTTACTGAATGCACAAACAACTACCAAAACATACTTCAAATTATTGCACCTTTCTAATTCTATATAATCTATCTGAAGGACCTCAAAAGGGAAAGTGGGTGGTGCAAAATTACCAGGCGGTGTGGATGTACCCTTTCCAGGTTTGTGCATTATGCACACCATACAATACTTCACTAAATGTGTAGACGTTTTCGAAATGTTGTCATTCTGCCATACAGGGTCTAACAACTTGCAAATACCCTTAGCACTAATATGGGCTGGACCATGAGCCATCGTAACTACAGGAAGAACATATGCATCAGGCAACATCCATCTCTGCTTTCCTGACTTATCAATGCAACATCCCTCATCGTTCAGTTGTGCTGTACTTTCCTGCCACATTGCTAACTCTTCTATTGTAGCTTCACTCTGTATCTCTTTCACATTGTCAAGTGTATCTTCAAACATGGTAACTTCAGGCACCCAACTAGCCGGGCCTGCTACAAACATCCGTTTCATTTTAGTCTGAGCTGTTTCTTATGCTATCTGATCCGCAAAAGCATTCCCCCTTCCCACATCGTTAGTGACTTTCCGATGGGCACTACACTTCACTATAGGCAATTTCTTAGGAAGTGTCAAAGCAGACAAAAGCCTCAATATAAGGTGCCCATGCTGAATTTTGGTGCCATGTGAAGTAAGAAACCCTCTCTCTGCCCAGAGTCGCCCAAAACTATGCACGACCCCAAAGGCATACTGGCTGTCAGTATAAATATTGACAACCAATCCTTCACTCAATTCACAAGCTCGTATAAGGGCAACAAGTTCAGCAGCTTGAGCCGACTGATAAGGGACTTGTGATGTCTCCACTACTGTATGCAGTGTAGTTATAGCATAAGCAGCAATAGTAGTGCCATCTGGTAGTTTAAAACAAGAGCCATCGACATATAGTTCCCCTTGTGGGTCAGATAAGGGAACATCAGTCAAGTCTACCCGTCCTTTCGTCTCTTCTTCCGTCCGGCAGATACAGTCATGTTTGTCGACTTCATCACTTTCGGAAGGGAGGGGCAGTAACGTGGCTGGATTCAGAGTGGAACAACTTTTGATCGTTATGTGTTTAGCAAACAGCGATAATTCATAGTCAGTCAGATGTGCACTGGTGAGGTGCTGTGTCTTTGTCTTATTCAAAAGTGTATCCACAGCATGGGGTACCATGACTGTGAGATCAGTATCCAGCAAAAGTCCAGCCGATTGTCTAATCGAAACGGCCGCGACCGCTGTTAGACAACTCGGAAGGGCTCTCGTGACTGGATCAAGGACAGCAGAAAAATAAGTACACAGCTGTTGCTTATCTCCAAATTTTTGTGTTAAAACAGAAAGCGCGCAACCAGCCATCTCATGGACGTACAACACAAACGGTTTATTGTAATCTGGGGTGCCTAGTACTGGAGCCGAACAAAGCGCAGTTTTCAATTGCTCAAAAGACTGCTGACATTCAGGCATCCAAGACAAAGGCTCGAGCACATCTTTTATTGTTAGTGCAAACAAGGGTTTGATTAGTAGGGAATAACTAGGTATCCACTGCCGACAGTAGGAAGTGATACCTATAAAAGCGTGCACATCTTTCTGAGTTTGTGGAACAGGCATTTTAACAATGGTGCTGATGCACTCAGGGGTTAATCTCCTACTGTCCTTCGACAGTAGGTGACCTAAGTAGGTGACCTCCTATTGACAATACTGAAATTTAGAAAGAGAAACTTTATGTCCATGGTGAGCCAAATGCAGCAACAATTGAACAGTACTGTCTTTACAACCTTGCTCTGTATCGGAAGCGATGAGGAGATCATCAACATACTGCACAAATACATTACCTGCAGGAAGCGAAAGGGAATCCAACTGACTCTTTAAAGCCTGGCTATAAATAATTGGACTCTCAGTATAGCCCTGAGGAGCTCGATAGAAACTAAAGCTTCTGCCAGCTAGTGTAAACCCAAACAAGTACCTACTATCCGGATGTATAGGAATACTAAATAAGGCATTTTTCAAATCAATGACTAAAAAGAATTTAGCAGTACAAGGAATCATCGTCAAAAGTATAGTAATGTCTGGGACCACTGGAAACTGAGGAACCACTATTTTGTTAACCACGCAAATCAATCACAAAACAATAAACATCTTCATGATCATCAGGGTGTCCGTTTAAGAATCGGAAGAATAGGACTATTCAAATATTGGCAGACGTCTCCTCAACTACTCATTTCTTGATCAGATCCTGCATAATTTGCAATAAGGCTCGCTCTCGACCTGTGGTATTTTATACTGAGGAATACCAGGCAGAATAGCATTGTCGTTAACTTTTATCGATACTGGCGGGATATGCAGCAATCCCACATCTGTATCACCAGTTGCCCACAAAGTAGATGGTATGTCAGCAAATTCAGCAGGAAGAGGGAGAGACAGACACTGTCTAGTACTCACATTTGGACCCATCGTCATGTAAGCGCCTTCCGTGGAACAATAAATCGTAGCATGCAATTTTTTCAACAAATCCAAACTCATCAAATTCTCACCACAATTAGATGTTAACAGAATTGGTGAATCTACTGTAAAAGGACCAACAGTTAGTGCAAGGGGTCTTGAAATGGGGCTTACTACCGGTACACCAGAAAAACCTACCAAAACATTATTATGGCCAGACAGAGCCGCCCCAGGGACCATATTTCAAGAAACAGAACTTTTTGTCGCACCTGTGTCCACCAAAAATTCCTTAGTCGAACCTTGTAGTTCCTCTGTTACATAAGGTCCACGCTGGTCTACAGATATCGGAATTGGTCCCTTACTCTTTCCCTGGCTGTCCTAGCTATAAGACATTCCTGTCACCTCCTCCGTATCATAATCATCATGATAGTACTGTCCATCCCGAGGGTCGTCAAAGTCATTGTTATTGGTATGACCCTGTGAAGCTGCAGCATTCTGAGCCCTATCAGCCCCTCCAGCCCCACGATCCCGTCCTCGGGAACCTCGTCCTCTGGGACTGCCACCTTCTGCAAAAGCACGGGACACTCGCTACGCCAGTGACCCTCCTCTCTACAATACGCACACTGATTCAGACCCAGAGGCGTCATATTCGGCTGCCTACTAGTACGTGGAAGCTGTCGGTCAGGACCCCCACATCCCCTACCATTCCCTCTAAAAGCTTGTTGCAACAACACCTTTGTTTTTAAATCTTTATGCTTCTTCTCTGTCCTTTCTTTCTCCTTATTGTCTCGATGCTCATAATATTGAGCAATGTTCAAAATAACGGAAGGGGAAGAGGTGGACCAGGTACTCTCAGAAGCCTGCAATTGAGTTGCAATTTCAGGAAGCAAATTAGAGACAAACCTATTAACAAACAATCGAGCACCCCCCTCAATAGACAAATCCTGGTCACTATAATCCAAAAACGTATCCTCGAACCGAGTGAAAAAATCAGACACACTCTCATCTTTCTTCTGGCGACAAGCTGACACTTTATCCCAATCTACTTTCCTCGGTGGAATAAGAGAATGCATATACTTAATAATGCGGCCTGGCAACGCTAAAATTTCCGCTCGGGGCTTATCACCTGGTTTTCTCTCCTGGTCCCATGCTTTAATTTGATCCCAAGTATGACCTAACTCCGGAAATTGATCTTGAGTATGGACCTGCCTCCAAATATCAACCGGAAGAAGAAGACCGAAAAACATTTCAATATCAGCAAGAGTCATTATTGTCGAAGAGGCAGCTTCAGTCAATTATTTATAATAAGCAGTGGGATTTTTCCTAGGATCAGGCAAATGAGTTTAAAGAGATAAAGCCTCACTTCTTTTCCACGGAGTATAAACCCATTGCTCCTGAAGCTACACCCGCTCGAGTGACATTACCACGCTGATCTGTTAACTCTGGTATCTGTGGATGATATATGGGATGAACCTCTCGCATCGGAAACTGAGATACCGTGGTAGGACTCTTGTCATGCAACCTACCTCCATAAGCAACCAACGTGGTAATGTTCCCAAACACTTGGCCTTGGTCCAAACCACTAGCATACACACGGTCTCTAATATTGAATAAAACTTGTGACATGATGGATCACAAATAACCCAGGATGAGGAAAATCTAGCAGACACAGTCATTGTCATGAACTCTCTGACAACATACGAAGATATTACATTGAGGAATCAAACAGCTCCCCAATTAATTAACTATAACGCCCAAACCCCCACGATAGATATCCAAGTAGATAGAGTAGCTCTACCCAAAACCGAATCCTTTGGATGCACGTTTTGGAACGTGGCGGGATTACGTGGTAAAATACATTCCACAGTATGGTTAGATTTCATAAGGAAATACCAAATTATTTGTCTCCAAGAGACATGGCTTAATGAGGTCATCCATATAAATGGGTATAGGACATACTTCACTCAAGCAATACCTTCTCCCATGGAAGGGCTAAGGGGGGTCTGTGTACCTATATTGCAAACACTTTACAATTTACTAAAATTGAGTTTAAGGCAAATAACCCGTTTTATCATGTAATGGTGTGTAGCGCAAAAGGGTTTGCTAGTTTAGTAATAATTAATTTTTATGACAACGCCACTTTGAGAGTAATAACTGATATGCTGCAGGAACTAAATAAGGACTTAGAGTGCATTATAGAGGGTAAAGATAAATTCATTACAGTCCTGTGGGGGGTTTTAATAAACGTCAGGGAAAATATGCGGTATGACAAATAAGGAAGATATAGATCTTCCACACTTCGCACATAGTATATATGGTAATAAACTAAATGAATTAACCCTGCAACGCTTCGGTCTCCCTCCAGAATATCTTGCCTGGGTGCGCTTGCTGTATACTGGCCCCACGGCTAGAGCTCGCACCGGAAGTCATATTTCACGAGAATACACTATCCACAGAGGCACGTGACAGGGTTGTTCCCTTCCCCTCTGTTATTTGTCCTTGCCTTAGAGCCATTAGCGATAGCATTGAGACACACTGCTGAGCACCGGGGGATACCAATAGATGCACCACACACTTAGGGGCCAATTCCGATTCCGGCCGGAAATCTCTCCGACCGAGCCGGACCCGGAGAGAATTCCGACCGAATCGGACCCTAGCAGTCCGACCGGACGAGTACGATGCATTCGCATGCTATCGGACTCGAGTCGGTCGGACTCCCATTGAAGTCAATGGGAGCCGGTCGTACAACGCGTACGCGGGCTCCCATTGACTCAATGGGTGCGAGGCCGACAAGGGCACCCCCTACAGGGTGTACGCGTCCATGCGCATCGCGGCATACATGCACAGGTAGGGGGGACCCATGGGTCCCCCCTGTGTGCGACTCGAGCGGCTACGTGTACAGGGGGGTCCGACACATACCCCCAAAGTCCGGCTCCGACAGCTTTTTCGAGCCGGACGGCGCAAGTCGGTCGGACTGCTCGCGGCGCGCATCGTACTTACCCGGCCGGGAAACGTCTCCATAGCGCGGTGCGAGTCGTGTCCATGCGAGTCGGTCGGAGCGTGTTGAAGCCGCGTTCGAGTCGGTCGGCGATTTTGCGGGTGCTTGCATCGTACTCGCTCGGCCGGACACGCGTACGATTCGGTCGGGAAACAGGGCTCCGAATCGGATCCGGTGAATCCGAATCCGATTCGGAGCACTACCGGCCGAGATCGGAATCGGCCCCTTAATCTCAATCTATGCTGACGATATAATCATATATCTGCGTGACCTCTCTGCCCGGGCGGAACCCCTCCCCTCAATTTTCTCCACCTTTGAACGCATCTCTGGGCTTGCTATTAATGAAGGGAAATCGAACGCTTTCTATCTCTACGACGGACCTCACCCAAACATGCTCCATTTTGGCAATTATACCCTGCCAGTAGCACACCACACATTTAAGTACCTAGGAATCCAAATATACAGATCACAGGCGGATCAACTTGATGGTAATCTGACAAAGGCAATTGCTGCAATACGCTCAAGTGTATCCTTTTGGACATCCCTGCCACTGTCGGTGATGGGGCGGGTTGCCATTTCTAAGATGGTGGTGCTCCCCCGACTCCTATACTTTTTTGTGAATTTACCTCTAGTGGTTCCTCAGTCCACTTTTCGCACACTCGACACAATCCTACTAGAGCTTATTTGGGGAACGGGCCGACGCAGGGTGAGCCTTAAGAAATTGCAGCTGGAGCCTCACAAAGGCGGGTTGGGGGTACCTGACTTTAGGGCCCATTATTATGCTTGCCAGCTTCAATGGCTATCGTATTGGACAGCAGGCAGGAACCTGCAGGAAATAGGATATGAGACCCGTGATCTAGAGCGAGGAGCCATACATACTCTGTTACTGCCGAAAGTAAAAATTCCCCCTGTTGTGCCTCCATTACTTAAAACGGCACTCCACTGCTGGAAGAAGGCTCTGCATTACACCTCAGATGCGATCCCGTATGCCGGTAATATTCCCCTATTGGGAATACCAACCACTGGTGGTAGGCTCACGAAGGCTCGGCTACGCGTCTGGGCGGACGCTGGCGTAGAGGAAGTGGGGTCGCTGTTTGGCAATGGAACCCTCCTTGACCATGACGCCTTTGTACGGACTGCTGGCGTACCGGATCATCTTTATTTAACTCATGCAGCAGTGTCTCACTATGTTAGGATGACGTGGGCACCTCAACGTACTGAACCTCCGCAACACAAATTGGTACGATCTCTCTATTACATGGGGGAGGGCAGCCATCTTATTAAATGGTTATACGTTAGTATTCGATCACAAGCCTCCATCCCACTCACTACCCTTAGAACAAAATGGTCCGAGACAACTGAAGCTGCATTGTCTGACAAGGAATGGGTGAGTATTCTAGAACATCCCAAGCGTGTATCCCGTAATGCCAAATTTAAATTCATACAATGCATGGTACTACACAGATCCTATATGACCCCAAAAAGAATCCATTGCATGTTCCCTGACGCCCAACATCACTGCCCACGTTGCAGGTCCGAGGAGGCGGGCTTTACCCACATGCTATGGGCATGTTCTCACCTGCGTGATTACTGGGGGGGGTCCGAACTGCACTTGGGGAGATCACACATTTACCACTCACGGACAACATACTGGAGTGTCTGCTGGGCCTCCGCAAGCACACAAGAGTTTTGAAAGTTCAACTGCGTTTCCTTGACCTTGCCCTCTTATTGGCCATAAGAGCGATCACCATGAGATGGAAATCCCCTAGATGCCCTACTCTATCTGCATGGCAGGAGGAGGTGGTGCGATGGTGCGGTGCCGAAAGTGCGGCAATTAGACGCGAAGAGGCTCGCGGACTACGAAAACACCCCATTTCTAGGGAGTGGGACCTCATGCTGGAAGGTTTTAAAGTATTAGATCTTCACCCTCCGCATCTCACTCCTACCCCATAATGTATCCAGTTGTAAGTGGCTCTCGTTTTTTTTTTTTTTAAGGTGCTGGTAAGGGTCCTACTCACAGTTTAGCTGCACACCAGGAGTGACTCGCAGCCAGTATTATGTACACACACACACAAGGTTAGATGGCACATAGGAACCGACAGGCCAGGTGGGAGGGTGGGGGGGTGGGGAGGGATTTGTTAATGGGGTTGTTTAGATATATATTGCATTGTATCGAATGGTCTTTGTATCTCATGTATGCACTCATTCTCTCTTTTTATAGTCACAAGAATATCCTATTTTATTCCGACATATGTAAACAGATCTTTACTCTCCACGAAGGAAATTGTGTTACGATTAGAAAAAAAGAAAATGTCATGATGTACTTGCTATGACAATTTGAAACCACTTTATGATGCTCAATAAAGTTTGTTACACAAAAAAAACTAAATGAATTAATATCTAAATTCGATTTGTCATTCGCAAACGAAATTTCAACACCCTATGCGCACCGAAAGAAAACTTTTAATGGGTCCACTAATAGTAGCATCATAGATCATGTTTTATTGTCAAATCACTGCGCGGGTGCCATTTTTAACTTCAGTACACAAGAAATTGCAATAAGCTATCACTTCCCATTGACCCTTCAATTGGCAACAGCACCCTTTTTTAAACAAACTAATAATAATGTAATTCCACAGGTAGAGGAGATTGAATTACTAAGGCGCAATGGATATATCTTGCGCTGGACACAGATAATCCCAGAGGACTTCCTCAAACAGTAAATAATTAAAAATAAATATGACTTCGATGTATGTCTAAGCGAAAAAACATCCCCAAAGGATATAATTGGGGCATTCCTGGCTATTGCAAAGGATGTGAAAGAGAGACTTTTTGCTCCTAGTAGGAAGACAAAAAAAAGAGAAAAGGGGTGGTTTGACACTGTATGTACTAAACCTCATAAAATTTGAAGGAGGCACTACATAAAATACCCAGGTGCAATAGAAAAGTCCAGCAGTGTAGATCAGAATATAAACAGGCAGCAAAGAAGAGAAAAGCATATTTAAGAGAGTCAGCATGGGAGTCCCTACAAGAGGCGGCGGAGGGTAATGATGAGCGAATGTTTTGGAAGAAAATTAATTCCTCACCCTGGAGCAAAGAGATGTCCCCTAAAATCGAGACAAATTTTAGAGGAAGAATGGATTGAGCACTTTGCTGGTATTTATTCTGCACCTGATAAAACTAAGCCACAAAACCAGGGACTAACGATAAAGGATAATGAAACTCAGTCCCTAACCTCTGCCATTTGCCCTTTCTCTCATGAGGAAGTTATCAGAGCGATTCAATCCAGTAAGAACAGGAAAGCACCAGGGCCAGCTTCAATCCTGGTTGATCTATATAAGTATAATGTACATTTATGGGGACCCTTGCTTACGCAGGTGCTGAGGGCTTCTTGTCTAGTAGGCTTCCTCTCGTCATGGGGAGAGTCAATCATAGTACCGATTTATAAAAAAGGGGACCGCCTGGATCCAGCATGTTACAGGCTGATCTCCTTGATTGACTCCCTGGTGAAAATAGCAGGACGTATAATTCTCGAGAGATTACAGTCCTGGGCGGAAAGTAATGGGAAACTTACAGACCTGCAATATGGGTTTAGATCTGGGGTGGGGACAATTGAGCAGAGGCTTAATTTGAACATGCTCATTGGAAAATACGTAAGAATCAAGAAGGGGACTCTATACTTAGCCTTCGTTGA
Organism: Calotriton arnoldi; assembly: GCA_963921515.1. Lineage (NCBI taxonomy): Eukaryota > Metazoa > Chordata > Amphibia > Caudata > Salamandridae > Calotriton > Calotriton arnoldi. The sequence continues at coordinate 140,051 of CAWUFW010018659.1, read as the reverse complement.
TCTTACATCGGCGTTTGTTTGTGTAATACATGCGAGGTTGTGGGCAAAGCTGAAAGAAATGGGGGTAGAGGGACCGATCATCAGCTTCTTAAGGGATTTATACACAGGATGCAGAGCCAAGATAAGGTACGGGCTGGAGGAGAGTGTACCAGGGCTTTTGACGTGGAGAGAGGGGTAAGACAGGGGTGTGCCTTGGCCCCCTTCCTGTTTTCACTTTATATAAACAGTGTGGGGGAGGAGCTTGTGGCCACTGCTAAAGATCTCCCACAAATAGGCACACGCCCTGTCCCGGCCCTCCTCTACGCCGACGACGCAGTATTAATGGCACGTACCCCATTGGCTCTACAGGCGCTGCTCACAAACTTTGTCAAATATATGAGTGATCTGGGACTCCAAGTTAACCAATCGAAAACCTTCATTATGAAGTGTGGAAAGAACAACGTGAAATGCAGAAACTTACTGATAAATGGAATAAAGATTGGTTTTACCAACACCTCTTCTTACCTTGGAGTACTATTTGACAAAGATGGGTCATGGAATAATGCAATTGAAAACAGAAATACCCTGTTCAGTAGGGCATGTTGGGCCATTAGAGGCTTTGCAAGCAGACTTGGCATGAATCCCCCAGAAATGATGATGAAAATATACAAAGCAAAATGCACTAGTATAGCACTTTACGGGGCGGGCATATGGGGGCACAAGAGATGTGCTGAGTTGCAAGCAACAGAAAATAATTTCTTTAGATACCTCTTAGCTATTCCAAAAAGCACCTCAGCTTATGTAATGCTATCTGAACTTGGCGCCCCATTTCTCACCGATTTAATTAAATTACAACCAATTCTGCTGTGGCACAAAATATGGACGTCAGACTACACAGATTTCAATCGAGCGATAATTACTGACTGTTTGAAATCAAGTGCACATAAGTCTATACCATGGTTGGCGTATGTCCAGCAGTTCCTTGGTGATATGGCCCATCCAGAGTATTTTGACAAACCAGAGATACTAGTTACCATTAGTAGAAAGACATTGAAAACAGGGGCAGTGGCTCATTTGGAAAAGCTTAGCTTGACAATCGAAATCCCGAAACCTTACGTTCTACACAACCAAATGATATTAACCACTTTTAATATGCAGCCTTATCTTAAAACTGTTTTAAACTCATGTCATAGGTTTGTGCTCACACGCCTAAGATTGGATATATACCACAGATTATGCACTTTTCCCAAAATGAATGATTGGTCACGAGACCTGGTAAATTGTCCGTGCGATGGCAGGCTGCGCCAGAACACTATGCATGTGGTTCTTTTGTGTACATTTTATTCTAAGTATAGGAAGCGGTATATTTTTCCAACTATAAGGCACCTAAATTTTAAACAATGTCATCCTGCATATTTGTGCTTACAGTCATTGCCAACACTAGAGATTTGCTGCAGTATGTCATCTTTCCTCTGGGCAGTGTTTTATGCTAGAAAGAAGCTGACAATAGGTACCATATAGAGTACAATGGGAATATATACCAATGAGCCACGATTACTAAGGTAACTGGGATCTACAAAATCGGGACGTGGGAAACGAGGAACACTGTTCAAATGCACTTTGACCACTTTAGGATTTGTATAATTGCACAATAGAACTCTGTGTAGTAGTGGTCTTTTAGCAATTTGTCCTTTTGTCCATAACTTTTTATATGTACCTGAATGAATTTAACTAGTTGCCTTTTAAAATCTTGTTTTTATGATGATATCGCCTTTTAACCCTTTTTGAAATGTAGTGAAATGAATTTGATGCTTGTTGTTTTTATTTGTGTAAATGCTTTTATGGATGTTTTGTTATGGCTCCGAATAAAGCTATATATGACTATGACTATGAATAAAACTTGTGGCGCATCATCCCCAAAACATTGCTGCCAAAGGCCAATCAACATAGAGGACATATGTTTAAGGGCATGCTGCTGTATAAAAGGCTCATAATCTTTCATCACACTCCAAACATCCTCTACACTGTAAATGGGATTACGGCCCACTGTGCGGCTTGATTAGCTACTACCTTCTGCTCTTCATCTCCCACCGCAGACCGTACAAAAGGGCCCATACGCTCATGAAATTTTAATAAGTCTTTATCCTCGAACCCATGAACTGGTGCCTCAGTGCTTACAAATATCGGGGGATGAAGAACCGCCGAGGGAGAAGCAACAGAAGTAACAGGCACAAGTGTCGCTGGCAGGTGCGTCGCAGGAGTAAGAGCAGGGGACAGGGATGCTGAGACAATAGGTGTGGCAGGAGTACTAACAGTCATCATTGCCATAGACGGCAAAGAAACAGAAGAAAGAGGAGGAGGAGGAGCCGAGGCCAGAGCCGTTGAAACGACGGCAGTAGACGCAGGAACAGAAAGAACAGCTGTAACAGGCGGCTGTGATGTCACAGGAACAGTGCGATATATCCTTTGCGGAGCATACGGGAGCCGGGGTCGAGTATCTAACAATTCTTCCACAAAAGTATCAGTTTCCTCCTGAGCCAAATATGATTTATCAATATGCAATCGGAACCTCCTATCTTTGCATTCAACTCCCTTTTCCTGTTTTTCTCTATCATATGCTACAGCTTTCTGAGTCAGTGTCTTCATTTTTCCTTTCCGGGCCTCTTTCTCAGACTTCAATCGTCTCTGCCTAGCTGCCTTCTGCCACGTCCTAAGAGAATCAAACATAGACTGTCTACTTCACCTCTTAAATAACTGTTCCTGTAAATACCCAATCTTTTGTTCATCAAATGTGCCCGTTAACAGCCACTGCAACTCGGCATTGCCCCTTGTATATTTGTGCCATAATGTACTAAACATTTGACCTGTGACAGAGGGTTAAATGGCTCTTTTCCAGTCGTTGCTCCCAACCAAGTGTGTCGCTTAGTCTTATCCCCAGGTAGTCAAAGCTTTTCACCCGCTCTAAAGGTTCCAATGTGATCCTGACCTCTCTTGATTTACCCTTTGCTTTCCCGAACACCATAAATTTGGTTTTGGCAACGTTAAGTTCCAATCTCCTGCTCTTACAGAAATCTAAAAAACGTATCCACTAAGATTTGCAAACCCATTGGGGTTGTGGAAATAAGTAAAGAATCATCTGCAAAGAGCAGGATCGGGACCTTCGTGCCATCCATGACAGGAGAGTCATTCCTGCATTCCAATAGGCTACTGGCCGCATCGTTGATAAACAGAGAAAATAATGTAGGAGCAAGTACAACCCGCGCTGTATCGGTATTTCATCAGTTAATTCACCACTTGTTCCCCATCTGACCTGGGCATAGTCATCCTCGTGGAGTCTAACTATCAAGGCCACCAATTCAATGGGGGTCCCTAAGTCAAGCATTACTTTCCACAACAGTTTGCGTGGTACTAAGTTGAACGCAGCTCTTAGGTCGACAATTGCTACGTAAAGCTTTTGTTTTTTCAATAGCACATATTTCCAGGTTAACAGAGTAAATCTGAAAACCTGGTTGCACGTGCTAATTTTGGAACGGAAGCCCGCTTGATAGGGGGACAATATCACCTTCTCGTCCATCCAGCTCTGGAGTTTGTCCAGGACTTGAAGTGCAAAGATTTTTTGCAGATTATCTATCAAGCTAATTGGTCTATAACTGGGTGGGACAGAAGTATCACCCTTCTTGTGTATGGTGATTATCTCGGCTCCCCTCCAGGTTGGTGGAATAGCCCCACCAGCCGATATGCAGTTTGTTAGGAGGTTTATGTACGGAGCCCATACCATTGGTACCGATTTATATAGGTCACCTGGTATCTGATCGGGACCAGGGGCCTTTCCTGCCTTGAGTCTGTTTATAGCTGACACGGTCTCCTCCAGACTAAAAACTAGCACTGTGCCAGTCGTGGGCATAGCAGGAAGAGTATTAAAAGTGGTTTGTTCAGTTCTTGTATTGTGTGTGCAATCAGCATCCGGGTTCCTAGAGCATAGTGTGGTAAAGTGCTCAACCCAGACCTCCGGCTGGATGTCGTAGCTAGGAGTGTTTGTGCTATCTGTGTTTCCCTGTGCAAGGATGTGCCAGAGCGAGCGGGTATCTTTACAATTGGCTGCTAATACCAGATCCTGCCAATTTTTATCTGCGAAATTGCGTTTTGTTTTTATTATTGCAGTTTTGTATTTATTGCGTTCCTGCACGACCCCAGGCCGATTGCGGTCCTTGATTGCTAGCTGCAGGGCCGCCTTTGCTGATTTACATTCGCAATTAAACCATCTATTAATCGTTTTGCTAGCGGGCCTACCACCCAAACTATTTTTAATGAACACAGTTTGCAGTGCTCTGTAAAATTCATTGTGTACTGATACTATCGAGGTTGGCCGCGAAGGATATTCGCAATCCAGGCTGCTGGGAAAACCAGACCAAAAGTGCACGAATAATTTGTAGATCCTAGCATATAAGTGTGGATCTGCAAGTACATTAGGCCAAGTAACTCTTCTACGGTTGTTAGTTACAAGAGGTTCATCCGCCCTGGACAGGCAACCAAATAGCTGCCTGTCCAATGCGGAGCCCCTCATTTTTAACAGCAAGGGGTTGTGATCACTGTCAAATCTCGGGACAATTAACATGTCCTCAACTAAAGACCAAATTCTGACGTCAACAAGGATGTAGTCAATGACGCTTGTACTGGCGCCCCGTTTGAAAGTGGTTTGCCTGCTCATGTCTAATACAGTCCTCCCATTACATGCCCTCAAGCTCCTTCCTGCGACCAATGATGCAATCTGCAGGGACACGGCCTCTGCCCGATAACGATTTTTGACCGATGCCAGATTCGGTATACCCCAGATCTCATTCTCCTCCTCCAGTAGAATACTCAGTAAGGGGGAGGGTTCAAAGGTGGCATTAAAGTCCCCTGCAACTATGATCTTAGAATTGCTTTGATATACCCCCACCAAATCATCTAGCTGTGATAATACTGCAGACTTGTTGTTATAGGGTTCAGACCTAGCATAGATATTAAACATGGTTAGATTAAAGCCTGTTGGAAAGGTGAGCTGAATCCCCAATATATCTTGAGATTTTATTATCAGCTGTTTATATTTACAAGCTATAGTGTTCTTCACGAAAATTATCTGTCCCCCGCTAGCTCTGCCCATTTTTTGGGGGGATTTTGCTTCCACGCTATAGGTCGTGTAGCCGTTTATATATAACTTGTCCACTGCCCAAGTTTCCTGAAAGATACAAATGTCATTAGAACCTATAAAGGAGTGCCATTCTGGGTCTTGCAGTTTAGGGTGTATCCCCGCCAGGTTCCAGGAAATTATTTTTAAGCTGTTATTTACCTCATTACTAGGTATGGATAGGCTTCTACAGGTCTCTATAGCAGTAAACTGCTTGTTATCAGTGATTGAATTAGGCGATCCAATACAGGAGGCAATTGGCGGTGGGCACACAACCTTAACTACACCAGGAATACTAATAGAAGTTGCATCATTACTTGCCTCGAGATGTAGGTTCACAATGGGAGGCTCGTTGATATTATTAGCTTCTGGGAGTTTTATACATGAAGGTGCATATGTGAGAGGGGTAAAGTTATTAGGGTTACTGAGTCAACCTACATCTCGCAATGGTGATGAAGGCCCTGCCCGTGATGTGCAACCCTGCAATAGGTGATATCCTAGCCTACAGTACTTGAATCTAATGTGAAAGTTGTTTAAAGGGTCTGTCAACACTTATAAAATGCAATAAATTCACCCAATGTCATCTTCCAGAAGAGGTAGACTTCATAGTAGTGAAAAATGAATTTGTGGGTTTTTCACTACCAGAGCATATAAAACTAAAAAATACATGCCAGGGTTTTTAATTACAACACATTCAACCTATTGTCTGTCTAGGGGCTACGTTAGGGGTGACATATGTATTACAAATGAGTTTTAGTCTTAGCAAAGGGGTTATTTGCCAAATTGAATTTGTTTTGAAACTTCTGTCAGTTTTAAAACTGCTTACAGGCTGTAACAGCAGGCCTGAGACATGTTTTAAAGGGCTGCTTAAGTGGGTAGCAAAATAAGTGCTGCAGGCCCACTGGTAGCATTTGATTTACAGGCCCTGAGTATATGGTATACCACTTTACTACGGATGTATAGGCAAATCAAATATGCCAATCAGGTGTAACCCAATTGTGTCATGTTTTGGGGAGTGAGCACAAGCACTTTAGTACTGGTTAGCAGTGGCAACGTTCAAATAGTCTTAAGGCCAAGAAAAATGAATTAAAAAAATAGGAGGGGTAAAGGCAAAACGTTTGGGGAAGACCACCCTACGGCTGACAGATCTAACAGTGTAGATTTGTGTAGATTTGTGGAAGTGCCTCCAAATACTCTGGTTGGAATGATAGTAACACCCCTGAATGAGAGAGAAAATGATACAGAATATCCTGAAAGATTTCAATTTATCAATAGTAAATTGAAGATTTTGTAAAGACACACCTGTGGAGAAGACATTTTATAATGAAATAATCGGATCTCCGTTTGATTATGCTGCATTTTCTCCATGAAACCTCCACTGGGTAAAAGATTTTGCTGTTGTATAACAATTTGGAAGTGATCATAAGCCATATTGACCGAGTCATAGCTTCAAGTAAAGGAGAGACCAGCTTGGCATGAAAATCAAGTTATAAATATTAAAAATCAAAAGAGAATTGTTTGGTCCTTAAGATTGAAGGAACAAACAGTTAAGCAGATAAAAGAGCTATTAAGGCGTCACATAACGAGTAATAAAAAAGATGGAATCAAGGACTGCACAAATTTAATTAATCTTGTAAGACAGGAATCAAAGAAGAATATAAGTCAAGTCAAAAATATAAATAAAGAGCAGAGAACGAGGGAGTGTTACCTACCTAAGAAAGATCAAGCAATGAAAAATCTTAATAAAAACATATGATAAGTGTTCAGCAAAACACAAAATCAAGCCCAGCAGAAACTCCTGATAAAAGAATACAGAAGATAATATAGAAAAGAAGTAAGAAGAGCTGTGTGGCATGAGAAAAAAGAACAGAGATGGAGTAAAGTAATTGCTGCCTTATGAAGATGTAAAATGAAACTATTCTGGGATCTGATAGCAAAATCAGTAGGAAATGTAAAACAATCTGCGTCACACCTAGTGGACGAGGAATCGTGGGCCCAGTATATTGAGGACCTGAAAGTAAAAAGGCCAGGTAAAAGCTGATGAAGGGCCAAGTGATCCCCTTCAATATGTTAACACAAAAGTAGAAAAAGCATCCCTAGCTGTGAGATCACCCACAATTTGGGAGATTGAGCAACTAATAAAGACATTGAAGCTATCAAAATGCTGAGGTGGGTTGTCAACTGAAATTTTGAAATTGGACCCCAATTTGTGGGCCCAAGTTTTGGCCCCATTATTTGAAGCTGTTATTGATGAAAATACAATCCTGGTTTGCTAGATGGGGAGTATCAGGATCCCGCTATACAAAAAAAGGAAAACAAGACATAGCCGGCGGCTATAGGATGATCATCCTCTTGGATATACCAAGAAAAATGTACGCTAAACAATTATTAAAGAGCTTAGAAGAATGGGTGGAGAAATAACCGATCCTGCCAATGACCTAGTTGGGGTTTAGAGCAGGGCACTCAACTGTTGAATGAAATTTGATAGTAGAAAAATATGTTGCCAAATCAAATCAACCTGTCTATAGTGTATTTATTGACTTAACAGCAGCTTTCGATGCAATATATAGTGCCAAACCTTTGGTTTTTGAGTGAATTTCTAATGTTTTTATTCCATTTCCTAACTATAACATCCGTGTAACCTTTGGTTTTTTCAGTGAATTTCTAAGGTTTTTTAAATGCTAATTCCTAACTATAACGTCCCTGTAACCTTTGGTTTTTTAAGTGATTTTCTATGGTTTTTTAAGTAGTGATTGCGTTTGCAGAATGGTGGAGAATGGGGACAGGGCCTCTGACCAGCTCTCAGGAATCCCACTGTGCAGGACTTACAGGCGGTATCAGGAGGGCTTCTTGGCCCCCAAGGTCCCTCAGCATCCAAGAGGATTTAATTCTCCAACCAGTAGTGTGCCAGGAGGCATTTTTGCAGAGTGGTGGTGAAAGGGGGCATAGCCTCCCAAGACCTCTCAGCAATCCCGCTGTGTGGGACTTACTGGAGGTAACAGGAGGGTTGTTCACCCCCAAGGACCCTCAGCAGCCAAGGGGACTTCATCTCCTAACTAGTAGTACACCAGGAAGCACATTTGCAGAGTGGTGGAGAAAGGGGGAGTGGCCACCGAAAACCTCTTGGCAAGCCCACTGTGTGGGACTTACTGGAGGTAACAAGAGGGGTAGTTGGCACCAAAGGACCCTCAATAGCCAAGTGGACTTCATATATTTATTTATACAAACACATACATATATAAGATTTTTTTGTTTTGCCAATAACTTTGGTGCTGCTTGACAAATCTTCTCAACATTTTCACAAAACTTCCCCTGTTTTGTTCAGCTGCTGTGTTGATAATTTCGGTGTGATCTGTCAAGCGGGGGCTGAGAAAAAAGCGAGGTCCCAAAAAGCGTTTTCCCCATGCTATGTCTACGGAGGATTTTTCATTTTTTTAACAAGACTACAGCCCGAGCTGCTGAATGCAATGACATCAAATTTGGCAGAAAGCTAGATGTTGATCAAGAAACCTGCTTTTTGTAATTTGGTGCAAATCTGTTCAGTAGTTTTTGAGATATTTAAGTTTAAATATATAGATAACTGTGGATAAGAGTCCTTGAAGTGAACTCTCGGATTACTGCTCCCACCAAGCCATAGCAAATGCTGCTCCGCTTTCGGCAAGCGAGAGCATTAAAAATGCTCTTGCTTGATGAAAGCAGAGCAGAATTACTTTTGGAAACAGGGAGCTGCATGTTCAGCACCTCCCTCTGTCGAAAAGCAATGCCAGCTCCTGCAGGATCCAGGGAGCCGGCAGGGACCATGGGGGCCTTCAAGGTCCCCAGGCAGTCCCCAACAAAGAGTCTGGATGCCCCGAGTGGGACCAGGGCACCCACAACAGAGACCGGGCCCCAGGGGATGGGGTCCCCAGGGCCAAAGGCAGCCTGAGGGGGGATGCATAGCCCCCCTCTCCTTTTCAAAATAGGCCTGGCCCCAGGGTATTGGGTCCCCGGGGCCAAAATTGGCCCAGGGAAGGGGGATTACACAGCCCCATCCCCAAATAAAAAAAACATTTTTTTTAAAAAGACCGGCAAGTTGAGTCCCCGCCCCCTTTCTCCATCACTCTGCAAATGTGCATCCTGGCGCACTGCTGGTTGGGGGATGAAGTCCCCTTGGGTTCAGAGGGTCCTTGGGAGCCAACAAGGCCTCCTGCTACCTCCAGTAAGTCCCACACAGTGAGATTGCTGAGAGGTCTTTGGAGGCCACGCCCCCTTCTCCACCACTCTGCAAACATACCTCCTGGTGCACTGCTGTTTGGGGAATGAAGTCCCCTTTGCTCCAGAGGGTCCTTGGGGGCCATCAAGCCCTCCTGTTCCCATTAGTAAGTCACAAACTGCGGGATTGCTGACAGGTCTTTAAATGCCACACCCCCTGTCTCCATCCTCTCTGCAAATGTACCTCCTGGAGCACTGCCGGTTGGGGGATTAAGTCACCTGGGATCCAGAGGCTCCTTGGGGGCCAACAAGCCCTCCTGTTACCTCCAGTAAGTCCCACATAGTGGGATTGTTGAGAGCTCTTTGGAGGCTATGCCCCCTTTCTCCACCACTCTGCAAAGGCACTTCATGGTACAATGTTGGTTGGGGGATGAAGTCACCTTGGATGCTGAGGGCCCTTGGGGGCCAACAAGCTTTTCTGTTACCTCCAGTATGTCCCACACATCCTGATTGGTGAGAGGACTTCTGAGGCCACGCCCCTTTCTTTGCAACTCTGCAGATGCACCTCCTGGAGCACTGGGGTTGGGGAATTAAGTCCCTGGGTTCCAGAGGGACCTTGGGGGCCAACTAACAATTTTGTTACATCCAGTAAGTTCCGCACAGTGGGATTGCTGTGAGGTTATCAGAGGCCACGCCCCCTTTCTCCAACACTTTGCAAACGTGCCTCTTGGTACACTGCTGGTTGAGGGATGAAGTCCCCTTGGTCCAGAAGGTTCTTGGGGGCCAACTACCCCTCCTGTTACCTCCAGTAAGTCCCCCAGAACACGATTGCTGTAAGGACTTCGGAGGCTATGCCCCTTCTTTCTGCACCACTCTGCAAACGTACCTCCAGGCGCACTGCTGGTTGGGGGATGAAGTCCCCTTGGCTCCAGAGGGTCTTTGGGGGCCAACTACCCCTTCTGTTACCTTCAGTGAGTCCCACACTGTGGGATTGCTGAAATAGAAATTCAGCAGTTATAGTTACCAGAGCTAACTATAACTTACTCCCCCGCAATGCACTGCTTTTGACCTCACATATTACATTACTTATGACATGGTAAGTGACATCACTTATGACATCATCAAGCAAAGTAAACTTCAATATACTTCATAAAATACCATTTAGATATTTTATGGAACAATTCGGTTTATTGAAGCCCGTGAAGTTAATTACATGGCTATCCGCCTAAAACCAATGGCTGGCAGCAAGAAGGGTAAATGCACAGCTGTTTGCCTACAACACTGAGGCCAGCAGCGATAAACAGGCAGTTTTGAAACATTAGAAACAAAAATAATCAACCCAATGACCCCTCCCTCATCCCCTTCCCCCTGCTCCTCCGTGCCCAGCCGAGACAAACATAAAAACATATTTCCGGGGCCCATAGTCAGGGGAAAAACAAGCAAAGTTGGTACCAGTGAGGGAATACTAGGTCGCTTTCTGAGGTTCGTGAGGGACCAAGTGTAGCAGCTGTAGATAATTCAGACAGATTAAGTCTCTAAATTCTGAAGAAAGGATCTGGATAATGAAAGCCCAAAGATCTGGATAGGCGATAGCTCTGTCATCGATAGCAAGGGTCAAGCGTTCCATCCCAAGGATGAACCACAGCTTGTGTAACCATGTAATATGGTCAGGAATTTTCTTAGTTCCCCAAAGTGAAAGGATTACCTGTCGCGCTGTGCCTAATGACAGAGCCATTTGGCTGCCGTGGTTAGAAGGTAAAGGAAAGGTCAGGGGGTTCAGCATCCCTAAATTAGTGTATGCAGGAAATCTGGGAATAGAAGTGTCAAATGCTATGTCTATATCATTTAAGACCTGGTCCCAAAATCGGGGGAACTTAGGTGAGTGCCATAGGAGATGGAGGAGAAAACCTGTGTGTCCGCAACCCCACCAGCATTCCTTAGAGCGCCCCAGATTCCAACTATGTGTACGTGCTCGAGTGAAATACCAATGGGATACCACTTTATAGGCCGACTCCCTGCTGGCCATATTATGTGCAGTGTGATGTGCTCTATAATAAATATCTTCAAACTCCTTGGGAGTGAGAATACGTCCTAACTCCCCCTCCCACCGTAATTGACCATTGGACTTTGGCATGGAACCTTCTCTAGACAGCAGAGTATAAAGTTCATTAATAAGATGTTTATAGTCAACCTTAAGCAGCACCCATTTCCCGAAGGTAGTCAGAGAGAGATCAGGAAGTACCTGTCTTATATCCCGACGATGTCACCCAGTTTTGTAGCTGTAAGTAAGGGATATAATCTGCTGGAAGTAGTGAAAAGTCTGACCTAAGTTAGTCGAAGGGGATAATCCTATTATGATCAAAAAGGGAGCCCACTTGTTTGCAACTCCCGTCTAGCCATCATTTAAACACTTCTGAATTTTGGCTGGGGAGAAAGTCTGGGTTATTGAGAATTAGAGTCATTAGGGAGGGAACGTTGTTAGACCAGACTGAAGGGCTACAGAGTTTCACACTTTCAGCACTGAGTTCATCACTGGCAAGGAATACAACCCCTATGCTCGATGCCTGCGGGACAGCCAAACTACCCTCCAAATGTTGGAGCCAGCAACCACTTGGTCCATAAAGGACCAGTGTTTTTCAGAAAGTAAGCGATTCCACTCTACTATGTAGTGAAGCTGTGTGGTCTAGTAGTAATTAGCAATCAAAGGAAGTGAAGGAAGTGACCCGATTAGGGCCACCCGGGTCACTCTCGACGTCCTCTAGCCTTCCATTCAATGAAGAGTCGGTGACGCAGTAGAGAATACAAGTAAACTAGTTTATTCACAAAGTACACTGCAGTGGAGTCCAATCTGACCAGCCTCCTATGATGGCTGACGAGGGACTGACTCTAACAAACATAAAGTTACATTATGTAGGTTGCGGAGCCCACAAAGACCCGCCTACTATGGAAAAATACGGGTAGCTGTCGTAATACAATGGGGGTACAGAGCACAAGTTTCAATTCCGCAGCCTGGCACAAGCTATCTACTGCCCAAGGTTGTCTGGTTTATCCTCCCTACTAGACAGGTGGGAGAAGTCCTCTATGTAACAGAAAAGGCATGCGTTAATGAGCAAGATTCGACATTGAAGAAACGAAACTTACCAAGGACCATTTCTCGTAAATGATCAAGTAACAGTTTCGATTATAATACAAAATGGCGTCTTCGAGAGCTAAAATGGTGGCACAGATGTCAACCTAACTATCATAACATCTCTACTTTCTGATTACGTATGCATACAGTGAGAATATATAATCAATTAGCCTCATAAATGCTAACATAGTATCGAATAAAATACGAGTAATATGGTACTAATACATTTCAATTCTAACAGATCCTCCTTTTAGCATTTATAAGCTAATACAGACACCTTTATTTGTGCTATCAGGCAAAGGCCTTTACAATTCTAAAAGTAGAGCAAATATAAAAAGACAGGTAATAACATGTCAAGTGCGGATGTATATACGTATATATGCATAATCAAACATATGGAAAGAAATACCACTAAACATTATCAGTACAAGGAACATCAGGAACAGAACCTGCAAGAGAAGTAGTTGAACCAAAAACACCCTCATCTATTTGCATAATAGTATCAAGCTCCTTTTGAAGCATTATCTTTGTATTAGTGTCAGTAAACTGAAATCCTTTTGGGAGAAAGATAAGTAGCACAGTATGAGCAGCATAAAGGAAGACACTGAATCAAAACACATCAACAGATTAAAAGGACAATGAAATATATCACCTTTTCTAGAATCCAACCCCAACCACCAAATAATGACCAGCTCCAGTTACCGCTCTCCATTCCTCGAACATTTTTCAAAATGTCTAAAATATGTTGAGTGATATTTCTCTCCATATTTGTGATACCGACCACACACTGCTCTCCTATTATTGCGCATGCACCACCGCTCTTGGCTAAAATAAAATCGACCGCATATCTCGTTTGCTCAGAATATATGCACATACTTTCTAACTGGGTGGTGATGTCACGTAAAGCTGCCACTGTAGAATTGGACATAATCTGCAGTTTGCACCCAAAATACTCTCTAGCTCGTTCACCCCTGGCCATGGCAGTACCACCAAATGTGATAATAGAAGAAAGTATATATCCAAAAGTGATACCATTACTGTAATCGTTGACTTCCAAATCGGTAACTCCCTCGCAAAATTCCTTGGTCAGCATTCTTTTCACCCATCTTGTAGGTGGTTTACTATACTTGCAAGGTACTCCAAGAGGTAACACCATTCCCAGGGCCACAAACTCTGTGCCATTGTACATATTAGAATAGGTGCCGTTTGACAAAAAATAAAATCCTGGGTGTGCATAAAGCGGACCTTGATAATCCAATGGATCATATCTAGTATTCATACCCTCCATACTAGGATCATCCTTCTTTCCTAAACGCAATATATTTTTGTACACTATTGATCCGGAGCAATTTAGGCACAAATAAGCATCAGTACTATTTATTATTGGGCAACACGCAGGATAAATACCTGCCTCTTGAGTGACTGTCAGATCTTGATAATGCCAGCCTGTCAGAGTGATATTTCTTTTATCAATATACAAATTATTGCAATACATTTCATGCATGCAACCTGGGTATCCTGTCCCTCTGGGTTTTATGTAATACAAACAAGGGCCAGGATATCCCATACCAAATTCACCCCTTGCCACTACAAAATGGGTAGGACGAACATATGTATAATTCACCAATGATAATGGGTAAGCAGTCCATAAACCTGTAACAGAATCAGTGGGATAACAAGCTGTGTTATCTCCAAAACACTTTCTGTGCGTATCCAAGAAAACATTACTTTGTATATCTCTTTTGCTACGATCTGAAGAGACAATCTGATATAAAGCACACAATGGTGTATCACCAGAACACTCCAGAACCCAGAACATCCCCCCTCCCACCAATAAGAACAGTAATATGAAAATAACACGGAACACCTTCTTTCTGAGCAACCAATCAAAACCAAGCTGCCCCGGTCGCAGGGCAACAAAAGGATGCTCATCTTCTACAATAGGACGACCAAATAGATACATTTTTACTATGGATTTTACAAATAGAATCACCAGAGAAAGAGACGTCAGGTAATGGAACCAATGATGGAAAGGACAAAAAAAAAATATATATATAAAACGTTGAGAAAAAATTCAGGGTCCGTTACAAGCCTCCCTGGCAGGCTTCTATTGTTCAATGCTCAATGGTGCTATTGAGCACTGTACGGTGGAGCCACACTGTTGCAGCTCATCAGCAAATGTTCACTGTCCTCAAGATAAGGCACTCTCTCTCCTTGGAAAATACCCTCAACTTATCCTGTCCTGCGTCACAGGCAGTGCACCAATTTTCTGATCCCTAGTCTAACAGGGAAAAGCAGAAACAAAAGGCGTTTTACTAATCTTATCCAAGAAGTCCATCCCTGCTACACTTACTTCTCTTTTGGTGCACTATCCTTCCGTCGAGGACGCAAATCATACCTTGCTACTCCAGGCACTGTCTCATCTCGTAGAAGAATCTGAAATTCAGGGTGTGTCGGAGAGCGAGGCTCAGGCTCCTGTGGGTCGGGTGAAGAAGAAGCCTGGGCAGCCTTAATTTCTGGCGGAACTGCCTCGTTCAGAATCGCCTCACTCTCTTCCTCCATCTGAGTCCAAGTCAGCTGGGCGTCAGAAAAGGGAAGAAAACGTGAAACCTTCTCCGTCTCGTGGTCCCCGCCCTATCCCCTCTCGAACCCATCCATCATAGGGGAGGGGGAGCGGCACTCGTCTGCAATGAGAGGTATGGACCCAATGCTTCTGACCATCCACTCTCACTGCCTTCCTTGTCGTGATAAGGACCAAATAAGGTCCTTTCCATCTGAGTTCCAAGCTGTCTCGTCTCTGGAAATTCTTAATGAGGATGTAGTCTCCAGGCTGTATGGTATGCCCGGGCTCCTCTGGTGCTGGAGGCAAAGCTTCATGTATCTGTTGATGAATAGAACGTAAACTTTTAGTAAGATCATATAAATAATCGACTAACAAAGGATAACCAATTTCAGAAAACGTTTTCGTCTAGGGACACCCCACATATTTGCGGGACGGCCAAAGACCACCTCATATGGCGATAATCCTGTTCTAGAATGGGCTGTAATTCTGGTGGACAATAGAGCAAGGGGTAATGCATCTGGCCATTGCAACCCAGTACTTTCCTTAATCTTAGCCAATTTTAGCTTGAGAGTACCATTGTACTTCTCAACTAAACCTGCGGACTCGGGATGATTTGCTGCATGACATTTTTGCTTGATGTGCAGACCATCGCACACCAATTGGATCACTTTTGCATTAAAGTGACTTCCGTTGCCACTCCAAATCAAACGGGGCAAGCCGTAGCGTG
Organism: Calotriton arnoldi; assembly: GCA_963921515.1. NCBI lineage: Eukaryota > Metazoa > Chordata > Amphibia > Caudata > Salamandridae > Calotriton > Calotriton arnoldi. The sequence continues at coordinate 124,294 of CAWUFW010018659.1, read as the reverse complement.
GGAAAAACTCTTTAATAAGAGCCTTCGCCATCGCCATGGCTGTATTTTCTTTCGTTGGGTAGGCCTAAATCCATTTACTAAATGCACAAACAACCACTAGCACATATTTCAAATTATTGACTCGCTGCATCTCAATATAGTCCATCTGGAGTACCTCAAAAGGGAGAGAAGGTGGTGCAAAATTACCAGGAGGTGTAGGGGTACCCTTTCCAGGATTGTGCTTCATACAAATCATACAATGTTTCACGAGATGAGCAGCAACCTTTGAGATGTTGCCATTTTGCCACACAGGATCCAATAGCCTACAGATTCCCTTCGCGATAATATTAGCCGGACCATGTGCCATTGTAACTACGGGAAATACATATGCATCAGGTAACATCCATCTCTGCTTCTCGGTTTTATCAGTCCAGCACCCTTCTTCATCTAAATGCCCTATACTCTCCTGCCACACTGCCAACTCCTCAACTGTTTCCTCACTCTGTATTTCCCTAACACTTTCTTGTGAATTTTCATACATGGTAACATCTAGTACCCATCTAGCAGGTCCTGCCACAAACATTTTTGTCATTTTTGACCTGGCTTTCTCTTTTGCTGTGTGATCTGCAAAGGCATTTCCTTTCCCTACATCGTCAGTAATTGCTTTATGGGCACTACACTTCACTATTGCCAATCATTTGGGAAGGGTCAAAGCAGTCAAAAGTTTTTCTATCAGCGGACCGTTCTGAATCTTAGTACCATGTGAAGTCAAGAATCCTCTCTCTGCCCAGAGGCGTCCAAAATTATGGGCCACCCCGAAGGCATACTGGCTGTCAGTGTAGATATTGATAGTCAGTCCTTCACTCAATTCACATGCTTGCAAAAGAGCTATCAACTCCCCAGCTTGAGCAGATTGGTAAGGAATACGTAATGTCTCGACTATAGTGCGCAGCGTGGTAATAGCATACGCCGCTGTAGTAGTGCCATCTGACAATTTCAAACAAGAACCATCGACATATAGTTCCCCTTGTGGGTCAGATAAGGGAACATCAGTCAAGTCTACTCGTCCCTTCATCTCTTCTTCTGTACGGAACAAACAATCATGGACATCTAGGTCCTCATCTTCCGAAGGGAGGGGTAGTAACGTGGCTGGGTTCAGAATGGCACATCTTTTGATAGTAATATGAGGTGCAAATAAAGTCAATTCATAACCAGTCAGACGAGCACTGGTAAGGTGCTGCGTCTTTGTCTTGTTCAAAAGTACATCCACAGCATGAGGTACCATTACTGTGAGATCATGATTAAGAACGAGCCCTGCCGATTGTCGAATAGAGACCGCTGCAGCCACCGCGGCTCTTAAACAACTTGGGAGGGCTCTGGCGACAGGGTCAAGGGTAGCAGAAAAATAAGCACACGGCCTCTGCTTACCTCCAAAGGCTCGCGTTAACACCGAAAGCGCACACCCAGCCGTTTTGTCTAGATACAGCACGAAAGGCTTCTTATAATCAGGCGTACGAAGCACAGGTGCAGAGCAAAGCGCAACTTTCAATTGCTCAAAAGCATGCTGGAATTCATGCGTCCAGGGCAAGGGTTCATGCACATCTTTAGTTGTTAGGCGAAGCAAGGGCTGTATTAATAAAGAATAAGCGTGTATCCAGTGTCGACAATACAAGGTGATGCCTATAAAGGCACGCACATCCCTCTGAGTCACAGGGATAGGCATCTTAACAATGGTATCAACTCGTTCAGGTGTTAGCCTCCGACCCTCCTTTGACAGCAGGTGACCTAAATAGGTGACCTGCTGTTGACAATATTGTAATTTGGAAAGGGACACTTTATGCCCTTTGTTTGCCAAATGCTTCAATAATTTAACCATAGCATCCCGACAACCCTCTTCGGTATTGGAGGCTATCAAAATGTCGTCCACGTACTGCAGTAATACATTACCTGCGGGTAGAGAGAGAGAGTCCAATTGACTTTTCAAAGCCTGACTGTAAATACTGGAACTTTCAGTGTACCCTTGAGGAGCTCGACAGAATTGGAAGCTCCTACCAGCCAAGGCAAATCCGAAAAGATACCTACTGTCTGGATGAATAGGGATACTAAAAAAAGCATTTTTCAAATCAATCACAGAAAAGAATTTGGCTGTGGAAGGAATCATTGTCAAGAGAACTGTAATATCTGGGACCACCGGGAACTGAGGAACTACAATCTTATTAATTTCCCGGAGATCAATCACAAAACGATAAACATCAGGATGTGCATCAGGGGAATCCAAGAGTGCCTTCTTAAGAATAGGGAGAATGGGGCTATTGCATACATTCGTGACTGTCTCCTCAACCACCCCTGATTTAATCAGATCCTGTATAATCTGCATCAAAGCCTGTTCCCCAGCTTGTGATATTTTATTCTGGGGAATACGAGGAAGCACAGCGTTCTCCTTGACCTTTATGGAAACCGGTGGTATCTGCAACAACCCCACATCCGTATCCCCTGTGGCCCACAATGAGGACGGCACATCTTTGAATTCAGCAGGAAGCGGCGCATCCTTTGCCAAACACTGTTTTGTACTGACCACATTAGGTACAAGAGTCATGTGAACACCATCCGGGGAACAATAAATAGTAGCATATAACTTTTTCAACAAATCCAATCCTAATAAAGTTTCCCCACAATTCGCCGTTAACAAAAATGGAGAATCCACAGAAAAAGGACCAACAGTCAAAGCCAGAGGTTTGGAAATGGGGCTCACAACCGGTACGCCTGAAAACCTACCGAAACATTATTACGGCCAGACAGGGCTGCCCCGGGGACCAGCGAATGAGAAACAGAGTTATTCATTGCACCTGTATCCAACAAAAATTTCTGTGCCGAACCATACAAATCTGCTGTAACATAAGGACCACGCTGATCCACAGAAATTTGGACTGGTCTCTTTCCCTGTCCCTGGCTGTCCTAACCATAGGACATCCCTGCAGCATTGCCCATATCATAATCATCATGATAGTACTGCCTTCCCCGGGGGTCATCAAAATAGTTCTGATCAGAAGAGAACGACCCCCTGTGGATACATCTGCTTCAGCCTCATCCCGACCAACCTCATAACGGCCCCTTCCACCCGAACCCCGCCCTCTAGGTACTGCATTTTCTGTAACAAATCTGGACACTCGCTTCGCCAGTGTCCCTCCTTTTTACAATACGCACACTGATTCGGCCCTAGGGGTGCACCACGTCTACCAGCACTCCGTGACCTTTAAGCCGGACCAGTGCCCCTTCCTCTCCCAGACCCTCTTGCAACCTGCTGTAGCAACACCCTTGTTTTCAAATCCTTACTCTTCTTTTCCACCTTGTCTTTTTCCTCATTTTCTCTATGCTCATAGTACTGTGCCATACTCAATATCACCGAAGGGGAAGAGGTAGTCCAAGTGCTCTCTGAAGCCTGTAACTGAGCTGCAATCTCCGGTAGCAAATTTGGGACAAACCTATTAACAAACAAACGAACACCACCTTCAACTGACAAATCCTGCCCACTGAAATCCAAGAACACCCCTTCAAACCGAGTAAAAAAATCAGACGCACTTTCCTCTTTCTTTTGACGACACGCCGTCAGCTTGTCCCAATCTACTCGTCTAGGTGGGATAAGAGAATGCATATAAGTAATAATACGACTTGGCAAAGCCAGAATCTCAGCCCTGGGTTTTTCACCGGGCTTTCGCTCCTTATCCCATGCCTTAATCTCATCCCAAGAGCCACCCAATTCCACCCTGTGATCCTGAGTATGCACCTGCCTCCATATATCCACCGGCACTAACAGCCCAAAAAACATCTCAATATCTGCTAATGTCATAACTGACGAGGAGGCGGCCTCTGTTAACTCTTTTCTTTATAATATGCTGTAGGGTTTTTCCTAGGATCCGGTAACTGACTCTTAAGAGCTAACACCTGACTTCTCTTCCACGGGGTATAAACCCACTGCTCCTGAAAATGAGCCGCCACCCGCTGTTAAACCACATCTCCCCTCTGGTTACGCTGCTCTGAGATCTCAGGATGAAAAATTGGATGCACCTCCCTCATCGGAAATTGGGACACACTAGTCGGAGAATGGTGATGTAATTGTTCTTAATAACCGAGTAGCGTCCCAACATTACCAAGAACTTCTGCAGGGGCCATACCAGCTGAATATACACGATCTTGAATATCATAAATAATTTGAGGAGCTGTGCCTCCAATACACTGTTCCCACAAACTAATCAATGTAGATGACATATGCTGAAGGGCATGCTGTTGTACAAACGGATCAAAATCTTTCATCACACTCCATATATCCTCTACATTATAAATCGGACTCCGAGCCCATTGTGCTGCCTGATTTGCAACCATCCTTTTCTCCTCTTCAACTACATCAGATCGAACCAATGCCCGCTCCATTCGCTCCCGTGCTGCCGCCCAATTCCCTCCATCTGACCCTCGCGCCGGTGTCCCAACACTAGACAACACTACAGATGAAACATCTGGGGAAGACACAAGGGATACAGACGCAGGTGACAGTGTCAATAATGACTGTGTGGTAGGTGTAAGAGAAGGAGGAGAAACATGAACAGAAACAGCAGACACTGCAGGGGTGCCCGCAGTCACCACACTCGCAGGTTGCAAAACCGGAGAGGAGACAGATAGGGCTGGAGCCGAAGCCATTGAGTCTGCAGAAAGACCAGAGGAAGGCGAAAGAACAACGGAGGACTGAGATGACGGAATAACAGGATATATTCTCTGTGGGGCATAGGGAGGTGGGGGGCGAGTTTCCAGCAGATCCTCCACAAAAGGATCCTCATCCTCTCGAACAACATAAGACTTATTACATTGTAATCGAAACTTCCTATCTGCACACTAAATACCCTTTTCTGTTTGTTCTCTATCATAAGCTACCGCTTTCTGAACCACTGTTTGCGCCCCTTCTTCCTAGACTCCTTCTCGGCTCGTATACGCCTCTGCTTAGCTTCCTTTTGCCATACCTGCAAAGTGTCAAACATCTACTGCCTACTTCTCCTATCAAATAATTTGTCCTGCAAATAATTCAATTTTTGTTCATCAAAAGTACCATCCAGTGGCCACTGAAGCTCAGCATTGTCCCTCGTATACTTGTGCCATAATGTACGAAACATAATAGGGCCAATACCATGCTTCACATACTTCTCAAAACTCGGAGTGCCTTCTGGAGGCGCAGGCTGCCTTTCCTCCAGTCGATGCTCAACAGAGCAACAGCGACACCCCAAGCACCACATTTTACTCCAACAAGACATCTTAGCATCAGACACATTCACTATCCACTCAATCAACACACATACAGGCAATAAAACACACACAAACAAAGAGCTCTCAAAAACAGTCCGTAAACTGCACCAAGACAAGTCAGTCCTCAGACTGCACCAAGACAAGATAGGCTCTAGCCCCAGGCCTTTTCAAGAATAAGCCAAATTCAACAAGTGGCCTGGCAGAACGTTCACAAACGCTCCGTATCACAAGGGTCCACAGACCCACCAAGTTAATCAAGACGGCGCCGCTCTTACCAGAAATCACAATGAACTCACCTGGTGCACACAGGTCAAACAAGATTATTCTCCACTGCCGACTCTTCGGACCAAACGGTCAAATCCAAGGGTTTCGCCTTTTCAGGACCCCAGCCAAGATGACCACTAGATGAGGAGCCGCCCAATCAGACAGGGCGGGGCAGCCGCAAGTACCAAGCTCTATCATACGGGGATCCCGATCCGCCCATCCGAGCGGACACAACCCTGACCCCACAACTCGACTACGGGCGGGATGGGCCACCTGGTGGTGTCCCTGTTCGGGTGCCAACTGAAGGAAGTGACCCGATTAGGGCCACCCAGGTCACTCTCGACCTCCTCTAGCCTTCCATTCAATGAAGAGTCGGTGACGCAGTAGAGAATACAAGTAAACTAGTTTATTCACAAAGTACACTGCAGTGGAGTCCAATCTGACCAGCCTCCTATGATGGCTGACGAGGGACTGACTCTAACAAACATAAAGTTACATTATGTAGGTTGCGGACCCCACAAAGACCTGCCTACTATGGAAAAATACGGGTAGCTGTCGTAATACAATGGGGGTACAGAGCACAAGTTTCAATTCCGCAGCCTGGCACAAGCTATCTACTGCCCAAGGCCGTCTGGTTTATCCTCCCTACTAGACAGGTGGGAGAAGGCCTCTATGTAACAGAAAAGGCATGCGTTAATGAGCAAGATTCGACATTGAAGAAACGAAACTTACCAAGGACCATTTCTCGTAAATGATCAAGTAACAGTTTCGATTATAATACAAAATGGCGTCTTCGAGAGCTAAAATGGTGGCACAGATGTCAACCTAACTATCATAACATCTGCACTTTCTGATTACGTATGCATACAGCGAGAATATATAATGAATTAGCTACATAAGTGCTAACATAGTATCGAATAAAATACGAGTAATATGGTACTAATACATTTCAATTCTAACAGACCCTCCTTTTAGCATTTATAAGCTAATACAGACACCTTTATTTGTGCTATCAGGCAAAGGCCTTTACAATTCTAAAAGTAGAGCAAATATAAAAAGACAGGTAATAACATGTCAAGTGCGGATGTATATACGTATATATGCATAATCAAACATATGGAAAGAAATACCACTAAACATTATCAGTACAAGGAACATCAGGAACAGAACCTGCAAGAGAAGTAGTTGAACCAAAAACACCCTCATCTATTTGCATAATAGTATCAAGCTCCTTTTGAAGCATTATCTTTGTATTAGTGTCGTAAACTGAAATCCTTTTGGGAGAAAGATAAGTAGCACAGTATGAGCAGCATAAAGGAAGACACTGAATCAAAACACAGCAACAGATTAAAAGGACAATGAAATATATCACCTTTTCTAGAATCCAACCCCAACCACCAAATAATGACCAGCTCCAGTTACCGCTCTCCATTCCTCGAACATTTTCCAAAATGTCTAAAATATGTTGAGTGATATTTCTCTCCATATTTGTGATACCGACCACACACTGCTCTCCTATTATTGCGCATGCACCACCGCTCTTGGCTAAAATAAAATCGACCGCATATCTCGTTTGCTCAGAATATATGCACATACTTTCTAACTGGGTGGTGATGTCACGTAAAGCTGCCACTGTAGAATTGGACAGAATCTGCAGTTTGCACCCAAAATACTCTCTAGCTCGTTCACCCCTGGCCATGGCAGTACCACCAAATGTGATATTAGAAGAAAGTATATATCCAAAAGTGATACCATTACTGTAATTGTTGACTTCCAAATCGGTAACTCCCTCACAAAATTCCTTGGTCAGCATTCTTTTCACCCATCTTGTAGGTGGTTTACTATACTTGCAAGGTACTCCAAGAGGTAACACCATTCCCAGGGCCACAAACTCTGTGCCATTGTACATATTAGAATAGGTGCCGTTTGACAAAAAATAAAATCCTGGGTGTGCATAAAGCGGACCTTGATAATCCAATGGATCATATCTAGTATTCATACCCTCCATACTAGGATCATCCTTCTTTCCTAAACGCAATATATTTTTGTACACTATTGATCCGGAGCAATTTAGGCACAAATAAGCATCAGTACTATTTATTATTGGGCAACACGCAGGATAAATACCTGCCTCTTGAGTGACTGTCAGATCTTGATAATGCCAGCCTGTCAGAGTGATATTTCTTTTATCAATATACAAATTATTGCAATACATTTCATGCATGCAACCTGGGTATCCTGTCCCTCTGGGTTTTATGTAATACAAACAAGGGCCAGGATATCCCATACCAAATTCACCCCTTGCCACTACAAAATGGGTAGGACGAACATATGTATAATTCACCAATGATAATGGGTAAGCAGTCCATAAACCTGTAACAGAATCAGTGGGATAACAAGCTGTGTTATCTCCAAAAAACTTTCTGTGCGTATCCAAGAAAACATTACTTTGTATATCTCTTTTGCTACGATCTGAAGAGACAATCTGATATAAAGCACACAATGGTGTATCACCAGAACACTCCAGAACCCAGAACATCCCCCTCCCACCAATAAGAACAGTAATATGAAAATAACACGGAACACCTTCTTTCTGAGCAACCAATCAAAACCAAGCTGCCCCGGTCGCAGGGCAACAAAAGGATGCTCATCTTCTACAATAGGATGACCAAATAGATACATTTTTACTATGGATTTTACAAATAGAATCACCAGAGAAAGAGACGTCAGGTAATGGAACCAATGATGGAAAGGACACAAAAAAAGAAAAAAATATAAAACGTTGAGAAAAATTCAGGGTCCGTTACAAGCCTCCCTGGCAGGCTTCTATTGTTCAATGCTCAATGGTGCTATTGAGCACTGTACGGTGGAGCCACACTGTTGCAGCTCATCAGCAAATGTTCACTGTCCTCAAGATAAGGCACTCTCTCTCCTTGGAAAATACCCTCAACTTATCCTGTCCTGCGTCACAGGCAGTGCACCAATTTTCTGATCCCTAGTCTAACAGGGAAAAGCAGAAACAAAAGGCGTTTTACTAATCTTATCCAAGAAGTCCATCCCTGCTACACTTACTTCTCTTTTGGTGCACTATCCTTCCGTCGAGGACGCAAATCATACCTTGCTACTCCAGGCACTGTCTCATCTCATAGAAGAATCTGAAATTCAGGGGGTGTCGGAGAGCGAGGCTCAGGCTCCTGTGGGTCGGGTGAAGAAGAAGCCTGGGCAGCCTTAATTTCTGGCGGAACTGCCTCGTTCAGAATCGCCTCACTCTCTTCCTCCATCTGAGTCCAAGTCAGCTGGGCGTCAGAAAAGGGAAGAAAACGTGAAACCTTCTCCGTCTCGTGGTCCCCGCCCTATCCCCTCTCGAACCCATCCATCATAGGGGAGGGGAGCGGCACTCGTCTGCAATGAGAGGTATGGACCCAATGCTTCTGACCATCCACTCTCACTGCCTTCCTTGTCGTGATAAGGACCAAATAAGGTCCTTTCCATCTGGGTTCCAAGCTGTCTCGTCTCTGGAAATTCTTAATGAGGATGTAGTCTCCAGGCTGTATGGTATGCCCGGACTCCTCTGGTGCTGGAGGCAAAGCTTCATGTATCTGTTGATGAATAGAACGTAAACTTTTAGTAAGATCATATAAATAATCGACTAACAAAGGATAACCAATTTCAGAAAACGTTTTCGGTCTAGGGACACCCCACATATTTGCGGGACGGCCAAAGACCACCTCATATGGCGATAATCCTGTTCTAGAATGGGCTGTAATTCTGGTGGACAATAGAGCAAGGGGTAATGCATCTGGCCATTGCAACCCAGTACTTTCCTTAATCTTAGCCAATTTTAGCTTGAGAGTACCATTGTACTTCTCAACTAAACCTGCGGACTCGGGATGATTTGCTGCATGACATTTTTGCTTGATGTGCAGACCATCGCACACCAATTGGATCACTTTTGCATTAAAGTGACTTCCGTTGCCACTCCAAATCAAACGGGGCAAGCCGTAGCGTGGGAAAAACTCTTTAATAAGAGCCTTCGCCATCGCCATGGCTGTATTTTCTTTCGTTGGGTAGGCCTAAATCCATTTACTAAATGCACAAACAACCACTAGCACATATTTCAAATTATTGACTCGCTGCATCTCAATATAGTCCATCTGGAGTACCTCAAAAGGGAGAGAAGGTGGTGCAAAATTACCAGGAGGTGTAGGGGTACCCTTTCCAGGATTGTGCTTCATACAAATCATACAATGTTTCACGAGATGAGCAGCAACCTTTGAGATGTTGCCATTTTGCCACACAGGATCCAATAGCCTACAGATTCCCTTCGCGATAATATTAGCCGGACCATGTGCCATTGTAACTACGGGAAATACATATGCATCAGGTAACATCCATCTCTGCTTCTCGGTTTTATCAGTCCAGCACCCTTCTTCATCTAAACGCCCTATACTCTCCTGCCACACTGCCAACTCCTCAACTGTTTCCTCACTCTGTATTTCCCTAACACTTTCTTGTGAATTTTCATACATGGTAACATCTAGTACCCATCTAGCAGGTCCTGCCACAAACATTTTTGTCATTTTTGACCTGGCTTACTCTTTTGCTTTGTGATCTGCAAAGGCATTTCCTTTCCCTACATCGTCAGTAATTGCTTTATGGGCACTACACTTCACTATTGCCAATCATTTGGGAAGGGTCAAAGCTGTCAAAAATCTTTCTATCAGCGGACCGTTCTGAATCTTAGTACCATGTGAAGTCAAGAATCCTCTCTCTGCCCAGAGGCGTCCAAAATTATGGGCCACCCCGAAGGCATACTGGCTGTCAGTGTAGATATTGATAGTCAGTCCTTCACTCAATTCACATGCTTGCAAAAGAGCTATCAACTCCCCAGCTTGAGCAGATTGGTAAGGAATACGTAATGTCTCGACTATAGTGCGCAGCGTGGTAATAGCATACTCCGCTGTAGTAGTGCCATCTGACAATTTCAAACAAGAACCATCGACATATAGTTCCCCTTGTGGGTCAGATAAGGGAACATCAGTCAAGTCTACTCGTCCCTTCATCTCTTCTTCTGTACGGAACAAACAATCATGGACATCTAGGTCCTCATCTTCCGAAGGGAGGGGTAGTAACGTGGCTGGGTTCAGAATGGCACATCTTTTGATAGTAATATGAGGTGCAAATAAAGTCAATTCATAACCAGTCAGATGAGCACTGGTAAGGTGCTGCGTCTTTGTCTTGTTCAAAAGTACATCCACAGCATAAGGTACCATTACTGTGAGATCATGATTAAGAACGAGCCCTGCCGATTGTCGAATAGAGACCGCTGCAGCCACCGCGGCTCTTAAACAACTTGGGAGGGCTCTGGCGACAGGGTCAAGCGTAGCAGAAAAATAAGCACACGGCCTCTGCTTACCTCCAAAGGCTCGCGTTAACACCGAAAGCGCACACCCAGCCGTTTTGTCTAGATACAGCACGAAAGGCTTCTTATAATCAGGCGTACGAAGCACAGGTGCAGAGCAAAGCGCAACTTTCAATTGCTCAAAAGCATGCTGGAATTCATGCGTCCAGGGCAAGGGTTCATGCACATCTTTAGTTGTTAGGCGAAGCAAGGGCTGTATTAATAAAGAATAAGCGTGTATCCAGTGTCGACAATACAAGGTGATGCCTATAAAGGCACGCACATCCCTCTGAGTCACAGGGATAGGCATCTTAACAATGGCATCAACTCGTTCAGGTGTTAGCCTCCGACCCTCCTTTGACAGCAGGTGACCTAAATAGGTGACCTGCTGTTGACAATATTGGAATTTGGAAAGGGACACTTTATGCCCTTTGTTTGCCAAATGCTTCAATAATTTAACCATAGCATCCCGACAACCCTCTTCGGTATTGGAGGCTATCAAAATGTCGTCCACGTACTGCAGTAATACATTACCTGCGGGTAGAGAGAGAGAGTCCAATTGACTTTTCAAAGCCTGACTGTAAATACTGGAACTTTCAGTGTACCCTTGAGGAGCTCGACAGAATTGGAAGCTCCTACCAGCCAAGGCAAATCCGAAAAGATACCTACTGTCTGGATGAATAGGGATACTAAAAAAAGCATTTTTCAAATCAATCACAGAAAAGAATTTGGCTGTGGAAGGAATCATTGTCAAGAGAACTGTAATATCTGGGACCACCGGGAACTGAGGAACTACAATCTTATTAATTTCCCGGAGATCAATCACAAAACGATAAACATCAGGATGTGCATCAGGGGAATCCAAGAGTGCCTTCTTAAGAATAGGGAGAATGGGGCTATTGCATACATTCGTGACTGTCTCCTCAACCACCCCTGATTTAATCAGATCCTGTATAATCTGCATCAAAGCCTGTTCCCCAGCTTGTGATATTTTATTCTGGGGAATACGAGGAAGCACAGCGTTCTCCTTGACCTTTATGGAAACCGGTGGTATCTGCAACAACCCCACATCCGTATCCCCTGTGGCCCACAATGAGGACGGCACATCTTTGAATTCAGCAGGAAGCGGCGCATCCTTTGCCAAACACTGTTTTGTACTGACCACATTAGGTACAAGAGTCATGTGAACACCATCCGGGGAACAATAAATAGTAGCATATAACTTTTTCAACAAATCCAATCCTAATAAAGTTTCCCCACAATTCGCCGTTAACAAAAATGGAGAATCCACAGAAAAAGGACCAACAGTCAAAGCCAGAGGTTTGGAAATGGGGCTCACAACCGGTACGCCTGAAAACCTACCGAAACATTATTACGGCCAGACAGGGCTGCCCCGGGGACCAGCGAATGAGAAACAGAGTTATTCATTGCACCTGTATCCAACAAAAATTTCTGTGCCGAACCATACAAATCTGCTGTAACATAAGGACCACGCTGATCCACAGAAATTTGGACTGGTCTCTTTCCCTGTCCCTGGCTGTCCTAACCATAGGACATCCCTGCAGCATTGCCCATATCATAATCATCATGATAGTACTGCCTTCCCCGGGGGTCATCAAAATAGTTCTGATCAGAAGAGAACGACCCCCTGTGGATACATCTGCTTCAGCCTCATCCCGACCAACCTCATAACGGCCCCTTCCACCCGAACCCCGCCCTCTAGGTACTGCATTTTCTGTAACAAATCTGGACACTCGCTTCGCCAGTGTCCCTCCTTTTACAATACGCACACTGATTCGGCCCTAGGGGTGCACCACGTCTACCAGCACTCCGTGACCTTTAAGCCGGACCAGTGCCCCTTCCTCTCCCAGACCCTCTTGCAACCTGCTGTAGCAACACCCTTGTTTTCAAATCCTTACTCTTCTTTTCCACCTTGTCTTTTTCCTCATTTTCTCTATGCTCATAGTACTGTGCCATACTCAATATCACCGAAGGGGAAGAGGTAGTCCAAGTGCTCTCTGAAGCCTGTAACTGAGCTGCAATCTCCGGTAGCAAATTTGGGACAAACCTATTAACAAACAAACGAACACCACCTTCAACTGACAAATCCTGCCCACTGAAATCCAAGAACACCCCTTCAAACCGAGTAAAAAAATCAGACGCACTTTCCTCTTTCTTTTGACGACACGCCGTCAGCTTGTCCCAATCTACTCGTCTAGGTGGGATAAGAGAATGCATATAAGTAATAATACGACTTGGCAAAGCCAGAATCTCAGCCCTGGGTTTTTCACCGGGCTTTCGCTCCTTATCCCATGCCTTAATCTCATCCCAAGAGCCACCCAATTCCACCCTGTGATCCTGAGTATGCACCTGCCTCCATATATCCACCGGCACTAACAGCCCAAAAAACATCTCAATATCTGCTAATGTCATAACTGACGAGGAGGCGGCCTCTGTTAACTCTTTTCTTTATAATATGCTGTAGGGTTTTTCCTAGGATCCGGTAACTGACTCTTAAGAGCTAACACCTGACTTCTCTTCCACGGGGTATAAACCCACTGCTCCTGAAAATGAGCCGCCACCCGCTGTTAAACCACATCTCCCCTCTGGTTACGCTGCTCTGAGATCTCAGGATGAAAAATTGGATGCACCTCCCTCATCGGAAATTGGGACACACTAGTCGGAGAATGGTGATGTAATTGTTCTTAATAACCGAGTAGCGTCCCAACATTACCAAGAACTTCTGCAGGGGCCATACCAGCTGAATATACACGATCTTGAATATCATAAATAATTTGAGGAGCTGTGCCTCCAATACACTGTTCCCACAAACTAATCAATGTAGATGACATATGCTGAAGGGCATGCTGTTGTACAAACGGATCAAAATCTTTCATCACACTCCATATATCCTCTACATTATAAATCGGACTCCGAGCCCATTGTGCTGCCTGATTTGCAACCATCCTTTTCTCCTCTTCAACTACATCAGATCGAACCAATGCCCGCTCCATTCGCTCCCGTGCTGCCGCCCAATTCCCTCCATCTGACCCTCGCGCCGGTGTCCCAACACTAGACAACACTACAGATGAAACATCTGGGGAAGACACAAGGGATACAGACGCAGGTGACAGTGTCAATAATGACTGTGTGGTAGGTGTAAGAGAAGGAGGAGAAACATGAACAGAAACAGCAGACACTGCAGGGGTGCCCGCAGTCACCACACTCGCAGGTTGCAAAACCGGAGAGGAGACAGATAGGGCTGGAGCCGAAGCCATTGAGTCTGCAGAAAGACCAGAGGAAGGCGAAAGAACAACGGAGGACTGAGATGACGGAATAACAGGATATATTCTCTGTGGGGCATAGGGAGGTGGGGGGCGAGTTTCCAGCAGATCCTCCACAAAAGGATCCTCATCCTCTCGAACAACATAAGACTTATTACATTGTAATCGAAACTTCCTATCTGCACACTAAATACCCTTTTCTGTTTGTTCTCTATCATAAGCTACCGCTTTCTGAACCACTGTTTGCGTCGCCTTCTTCCTAGACTCCTTCTCGGCTCGTATACGCCTCTGCTTAGCTTCCTTTTGCCATACCTGCAAAGTGTCAAACATCTACTGCCTACTTCTCCTATCAAATAATTTGTCCTGCAAATAATTCAATTTTTGTTCATCAAAAGTACCATCCAGTGGCCACTGAAGCTCAGCATTGTCCCTCGTATACTTGTGCCATAATGTACGAAACATAATAGGGCCAATACCATGCTTCACATACTTCTCAAAACTCGGAGTGCCTTCTGGAGGCGCAGGCTGCCTTTCCTCCAGTCGATGCTCAACAGAGCAACAGCGACACCCCAAGCACCACATTTTACTCCAACAAGACATCTTAGCATCAGACACATTCACTAACCACTCAATCAACACACATACAGGCAATAAAACACACACAAACAAAGAGCTCTCAAAAACAGTCCGTAAACTGCACCAAGACAAGTCAGTCCTCAGACTGCACCAAGACAAGATAGGCTCTAGCCCCAGGCCTTTTCAAGAATAAGCCAAATTCAACAAGTGGCCTGGCAGAACGTTCACAAACGCTCCGTATCACAAGGGTCCACAGACCCACCAAGTTAATCAAGACGGCGCCGCTCTTACCAGAAATCACAATGAACTCACCTGGTGCACACAGGTCAAACAAGATTATTCTCCACTGCCGACTCTTCGGACCAAACGGTCAAATCCAAGGGTTTCGCCTTTTCAGGACCCCAGCCAAGATGACCACTAGATGAGGAGCCGCCCAATCAGACAGGGCGGGGCAGCCGCAAGTACCAAGCTCTATCATACGGGGATCCCGATCCGCCCATCCGAGCGGACACAACCCCGACCCCACAACCCGACTACGGGCGGGATGGGCCACCTGGTGGTGTCCCTGTTCGGGTGCCAACTGAAGGAAGTGACCCGATTAGGGCCACCCAGGTCACTCTCGACCTCCTCTAGCCTTCCATTCAATGAAGAGTCGGTGACGCAGTAGAGAATACAAGTAAACTAGTTTATTCACAAAGTACACTGCAGTGGAGTCCAATCTGACCAGCCTCCTATGATGGCTGACGAGGGACTGACTCTAACAAACATAAAGTTACATTATGTAGGTTGCGGACCCCACAAAGACCTGCCTACTATGGAAAAATACGGGTAGCTGTCGTAATACAATGGGGGTACAGAGCACAAGTTTCAATTCCGCAGCCTGGCACAAGCTATCTACTGCCCAAGGCCGTCTGGTTTATCCTCCCTACTAGACAGGTGGGAGAAGGCCTCTATGTAACAGAAAAGGCATGCGTTAATGAGCAAGATTCGACATTGAAGAAACGAAACTTACCAAGGACCATTTCTCGTAAATGATCAAGTAACAGTTTCGATTATAATACAAAATGGCGTCTTCGAGAGCTAAAATGGTGGCACAGATGTCAACCTAACTATCATAACATCTGCACTTTCTGATTACGTATGCATACAGCGAGAATATATAATGAATTAGCTACATAAGTGCTAACATAGTATCGAATAAAATACGAGTAATATGGTACTAATACATTTCAATTCTAACAGACCCTCCTTTTAGCATTTATAAGCTAATACAGACACCTTTATTTGTGCTATCAGGCAAAGGCCTTTACAATTCTAAAAGTAGAGCAAATATAAAAAGACAGGTAATAACATGTCAAGTGCGGATGTATATACGTATATATGCATAATCAAACATATGGAAAGAAATACCACTAAACATTATCAGTACAAGGAACATCAGGAACAGAACCTGCAAGAGAAGTAGTTGAACCAAAAACACCCTCATCTATTTGCATAATAGTATCAAGCTCCTTTTGAAGCATTATCTTTGTATTAGTGTCGTAAACTGAAATCCTTTTGGGAGAAAGATAAGTAGCACAGTATGAGCAGCATAAAGGAAGACACTGAATCAAAACACAGCAACAGATTAAAAGGACAATGAAATATATCACCTTTTCTAGAATCCAACCCCAACCACCAAATAATGACCAGCTCCAGTTACCGCTCTCCATTCCTCGAACATTTTCCAAAATGTCTAAAATATGTTGAGTGATATTTCTCTCCATATTTGTGATACCGACCACACACTGCTCTCCTATTATTGCGCATGCACCACCGCTCTTGGCTAAAATAAAATCGACCGCATATCTCGTTTGCTCAGAATATATGCACATACTTTCTAACTGGGTGGTGATGTCACGTAAAGCTGCCACTGTAGAATTGGACAGAATCTGCAGTTTGCACCCAAAATACTCTCTAGCTCGTTCACCCCTGGCCATGGCAGTACCACCAAATGTGATATTAGAAGAAAGTATATATCCAAAAGTGATACCATTACTGTAATTGTTGACTTCCAAATCGGTAACTCCCTCACAAAATTCCTTGGTCAGCATTCTTTTCACCCATCTTGTAGGTGGTTTACTATACTTGCAAGGTACTCCAAGAGGTAACACCATTCCCAGGGCCACAAACTCTGTGCCATTGTACATATTAGAATAGGTGCCGTTTGACAAAAAATAAAATCCTGGGTGTGCATAAAGTGGACCTTGATAATCCAATGGATCATATCTAGTATTCATACCCTCCATACTAGGATCATCCTTCTTTCCTAAACGCAATATATTTTTGTACACTATTGATCCGGAGCAATTTAGGCACAAATAAGCATCAGTACTATTTATTATTGGGCAACACGCAGGATAAATACCTGCCTCTTGAGTGACTGTCAGATCTTGATAATGCCAGCCTGTCAGAGTGATATTTCTTTTATCAATATACAAATTATTGCAATACATTTCATGCATGCAACCTGGGTATCCTGTCCCTCTGGGTTTTATGTAATACAAACAAGGGCCAGGATATCCCATACCAAATTCACCCCTTGCCACTACAAAATGGGTAGGACGAACATATGTATAATTCACCAATGATAATGGGTAAGCAGTCCATAAACCTGTAACAGAATCAGTGGGATAACAAGCTGTGTTATCTCCAAAAACTTTCTGTGCGTATCCAAGAAAACATTACTTTGTATATCTCTTTTGCTACGATCTGAAGAGACAATCTGATATAAAGCACACAATGGTGTATCACCAGAACACTCCAGAACCCAGAACATCCCCCTCCCACCAATAAGAACAGTAATATGAAAATAACACGGAACACCTTCTTTCTGAGCAACCAATCAAAACCAAGCTGCCCCGGTCGCAGGGCAACAAAAGGATGCTCATCTTCTACAATAGGATGACCAAATAGATACATTTTTACTATGGATTTTACAAATAGAATCACCAGAGAAAGAGACGTCAGGTAATGGAACCAATGATGGAAAGGACACAAAAAAAGAAAAAAATATAAAACGTTGAGAAAAAATTCAGGGTCCGTTACAAGCCTCCCTGGCAGGCTTCTATTGTTCAATGCTCAATGGTGCTATTGAGCACTGTACGGTGGAGCCACACTGTTGCAGCTCATCAGCAAATGTTCACTGTCCTCAAGATAAGGCACTCTCTCTCCTTGGAAAATACCCTCAACTTATCCTGTCCTGCGTCACAGGCAGTGCACCAATTTTCTGATCCCTAGTCTAACAGGGAAAAGCAGAAACAAAAGGCGTTTTACTAATCTTATCCAAGAAGTCCATCCCTGCTACACTTACTTCTCTTTTGGTGCACTATCCTTCCGTCGAGGACGCAAATCATACCTTGCTACTCCAGGCACTGTCTCATCTCATAGAAGAATCTGAAATTCAGGGGGTGTCGGAGAGCGAGGCTCAGGCTCCTGTGGGTCGGGTGAAGAAGAAGCCTGGGCAGCCTTAATTTCTGGCGGAACTGCCTCGTTCAGAATCGCCTCACTCTCTTCCTCCATCTGAGTCCAAGTCAGCTGGGCGTCAGAAAAGGGAAGAAAACGTGAAACCTTCTCCGTCTCGTGGTCCCCGCCCTATCCCCTCTCGAACCCATCCATCATAGGGGAGGGGGAGCGGCACTCGTCTGCAATGAGAGGTATGGACCCAATGCTTCTGACCATCCACTCTCACTGCCTTCCTTGTCGTGATAAGGACCAAATAAGGTCCTTTCCATCTGGGTTCCAAGCTGTCTCGTCTCTGGAAATTCTTAATGAGGATGTAGTCTCCAGGCTGTATGGTATGCCCGGACTCCTCTGGTGCTGGAGGCAAAGCTTCATGTATCTGTTGATGAATAGAACGTAAACTTTTAGTAAGATCATATAAATAATCGACTAACAAAGGATAACCAATTTCAGAAAACGTTTTCGGTCTAGGGACACCCCACATATTTGCGGGACGGCCAAAGACCACCTCATATGGCGATAATCCTGTTCTAGAATGGGCTGTAATTCTGGTGGACAATAGAGCAAGGGGTAATGCATCTGGCCATTGCAACCCAGTACTTTCCTTAATCTTAGCCAATTTTAGCTTGAGAGTACCATTGTACTTCTCAACTAAACCTGCGGACTCGGGATGATTTGCTGCATGAAATTTTTGCTTGATGTGCAGACCATCGCACACCAATTGGATCACTTTTGCATTAAAGTGACTTCCGTTGCCACTCCAAATCAAACGGGGCAAGCCGTAGCGTGGGAAAAACTCTTTAATAAGAGCCTTCGCCATCGCCATGGCTGTATTTTCTTTCGTTGGGTAGGCCTAAATCCATTTACTAAATGCACAAACAACCACTAGCACATATTTCAAATTATTGACTCGCTGCATCTCAATATAGTCCATCTGGAGTACCTCAAAAGGGAGAGAAGGTGGTGCAAAATTACCAGGAGTTGTAGGGGTACCCTTTCCAGGATTGTGCTTCATACAAATCATACAATGTTTCACGAGATGAGCAGCAACCTTTGAGATGTTGCCATTTTGCCACACAGGATCCAATAGCCTACAGATTCCCTTCGCGATAATATTAGCCGGACCATGTGCCATTGTAACTACGGGAAATACATATGCATCAGGTAACATCCATCTCTGCTTCTCGGTTTTATCAGTCCAGCACCCTTCTTCATCTAAACGCCCTATACTCTCCTGCCACACTGCCAACTCCTCAACTGTTTCCTCACTCTGTATTTCCCTAACACTTTCTTGTGAATTTTCATACATGGTAACATCTAGTACCCATCTAGCAGGTCCTGCCACAAACATTTTTGTCATTTTTGACCTGGCTTACTCTTTTGCTTTGTGATCTGCAAAGGCATTTCCTTTCCCTACATCGTCAGTAATTGCTTTATGGGCACTACACTTCACTATTGCCAATCATTTGGGAAGGGTCAAAGCTGTCAAAAATCTTTCTATCAGCGGACCGTTCTGAATCTTAGTACCATGTGAAGTCAAGAATCCTCTCTCTGCCCAGAGGCGTCCAAAATTATGGGCCACCCCGAAGGCATACTGGCTGTCAGTGTAGATATTGATAGTCAGTCCTTCACTCAATTCACATGCTTGCAAAAGAGCTATCAACTCCCCAGCTTGAGCAGATTGGTAAGGAATACGTAATGTCTCGACTATAGTGCGCAGCGTGGTAATAGCATACTCCGCTGTAGTAGTGCCATCTGACAATTTCAAACAAGAACCATCGACATATAGTTCCCCTTGTGGGTCAGATAAGGGAACATCAGTCAAGTCTACTCGTCCCTTCATCTCTTCTTCTGTACGGAACAAACAATCATGGACATCTAGGTCCTCATCTTCCGAAGGGAGGGGTAGTAACGTGGCTGGGTTCAGAATGGCACATCTTTTGATAGTAATATGAGGTGCAAATAAAGTCAATTCATAACCAGTCAGATGAGCACTGGTAAGGTGCTGCGTCTTTGTCTTGTTCAAAAGTACATCCACAGCATAAGGTACCATTACTGTGAGATCATGATTAAGAACGAGCCCTGCCGATTGTCGAATAGAGACCGCTGCAGCCACCGCGGCTCTTAAACAACTTGGGAGGGCTCTGGCGACAGGGTCAAGCGTAGCAGAAAAATAAGCACACGGCCTCTGCTTACCTCCAAAGGCTCGCGTTAACACCGAAAGCGCACACCCAGCCGTTTTGTCTAGATACAGCACGAAAGGCTTCTTATAATCAGGCGTACGAAGCACAGGTGCAGAGCAAAGCGCAACTTTCAATTGCTCAAAAGCATGCTGGAATTCATGCGTCCAGGGCAAGGGTTCATGCACATCTTTAGTTGTTAGGCGAAGCAAGGGCTGTATTAATAAAGAATAAGCGTGTATCCAGTGTCGACAATACAAGGTGATGCCTATAAAGGCACGCACATCCCTCTGAGTCACAGGGATAGGCATCTTAACAATGGCATCAACTCGTTCAGGTGTTAGCCTCCGACCCTCCTTTGACAGCAGGTGACCTAAATAGGTGACCTGCTGTTGACAATATTGGAATTTGGAAAGGGACACTTTATGCCCTTTGTTTGCCAAATGCTTCAATAATTTAACCATAGCATCCCGACAACCCTCTTCGGTATTGGAGGCTATCAAAATGTCGTCCACGTACTGCAGTAATACATTACCTGCGGGTAGAGAGAGAGAGTCCAATTGACTTTTCAAAGCCTGACTGTAAATACTGGAACTTTCAGTGTACCCTTGAGGAGCTCGACAGAATTGGAAGCTCCTACCAGCCAAGGCAAATCCGAAAAGATACCTACTGTCTGGATGAATAGGGATACTAAAAAAAGCATTTTTCAAATCAATCACAGAAAAGAATTTGGCTGTGGAAGGAATCATTGTCAAGAGAACTGTAATATCTGGGACCACCGGGAACTGAGGAACTACAATCTTATTAATTTCCCGGAGATCAATCACAAAACGATAAACATCAGGATGTGCATCAGGGGAATCCAAGAGTGCCTTCTTAAGAATAGGGAGAATGGGGCTATTGCATACATTCGTGACTGTCTCCTCAACCACCCCTGATTTAATCAGATCCTGTATAATCTGCATCAAAGCCTGTTCCCCAGCTTGTGATATTTTATTCTGGGGAATACGAGGAAGCACAGCGTTCTCCTTGACCTTTATGGAAACCGGTGGTATCTGCAACAACCCCACATCCGTATCCCCTGTGGCCCACAATGAGGACGGCACATCTTTGAATTCAGCAGGAAGCGGCGCATCCTTTGCCTAACACTGTTTTGTACTGACCACATTAGGTACAAGAGTCATGTGAACACCATCCGGGGAACAATAAATAGTAGCATATAACTTTTTCAACAAATCCAATCCTAATAAAGTTTCCCCACAATTCGCCGTTAACAAAAATGGAGAATCCACAGAAAAAGGACCAACAGTCAAAGCCAGAGGTTTGGAAATGGGGCTCACAACCGGTACGCCTGAAAACCTACCGAAACATTATTACGGCCAGACAGGGCTGCCCCGGGGACCAGCGAATGAGAAACAGAGTTATTCATTGCACCTGTATCCAACAAAAATTTCTGTGCCGAACCATACAAATCTGCTGTAACATAAGGACCACGCTGATCCACAGAAATTTGGACTGGTCTCTTTCCCTGTCCCTGGCTGTCCTAACCATAGGACATCCCTGCAGCATTGCCCATATCATAATCATCATGATAGTACTGCCTTCCCCGGGGGTCATCAAAATAGTTCTGATCAGAAGAGAACGACCCCCTGTGGATACATCTGCTTCAGCCTCATCCCGACCAACCTCATAACGGCCCCTTCCACCCGAACCCCGCCCTCTAGGTACTGCATTTTCTGTAACAAATCTGGACACTCGCTTCGCCAGTGTCCCTCCTTTTACAATACGCACACTGATTCGGCCCTAGGGGTGCACCACGTCTACCAGCACTCCGTGACCTTTAAGCCGGACCAGTGCCCCTTCCTCTCCCAGACCCTCTTGCAACCTGCTGTAGCAACACCCTTGTTTTCAAATCCTTACTCTTCTTTTCCACCTTGTCTTTTTCCTCATTTTCTCTATGCTCATAGTACTGTGCCATACTCAATATCACCGAAGGGGAAGAGGTAGTCCAAGTGCTCTCTGAAGCCTGTAACTGAGCTGCAATCTCCGGTAGCAAATTTGGGACAAACCTATTAACAAACAAACGAACACCACCTTCAACTGACAAATCCTGCCCACTGAAATCCAAGAACACCCCTTCAAACCGAGTAAAAAAATCAGACGCACTTTCCTCTTTCTTTTGATGACACGCCGTCAGCTTGTCCCAATCTACTCGTCTAGGTGGGATAAGAGAATGCATATAAGTAATAATACGACTTGGCAAAGCCAGAATCTCAGCCCTGGGTTTTTCACCGGGCTTTCGCTCCTTATCCCATGCCTTAATCTCATCCCAAGAGCCACCCAATTCCACCCTGTGATCCTGAGTATGCACCTGCCTCCATATATCCACCGGCACCAACAGCCCAAAAACATCTCAATATCTGCTAATGTCATAACTGACGAGGAGGCGGCCTCTGTTAACTCTTTTCTTTATAATATGCTGTAGGGTTTTTCCTAGGATCCGGTAACTGACTCTTAAGAGCTAACACCTGACTTCTCTTCCACGGGGTATAAACCCACTGCTCCTGAAAATGAGCCGCCACCCGCTGTTAAACCACATCTCCCCTCTGGTTACGCTGCTCTGAGATCTCAGGATGAAAAATTGGATGCACCTCCCTCATCGGAAATTGGGACACACTAGTCGGAGAATGGTGATGTAATTGTTCTTAATAACCGAGTAGCGTCCCAACATTACCAAGAACTTCTGCAGGGGCCATACCAGCTGAATATACACGATCTTGAATATCATAAATAATTTGAGGAGCTGTGCCTCCAATACACTGTTCCCACAAACTAATCAATGTAGATGACATATGCTGAAGGGCATGCTGTTGTACAAACGGATCAAAATCTTTCATCACACTCCATATATCCTCTACATTATAAATCGGACTCCGAGCCCATTGTGCTGCCTGATTTGCAACCATCCTTTTCTCCTCTTCAACTACATCAGATCGAACCAATGCCCGCTCCATTCGCTCCCGTGCTGCCGCCCAATTCCCTCCATCTGACCCTCGCGCCGGTGTCCCAACACTAGACAACACTACAGATGAAACATCTGGGGAAGACACAAGGGATACAGACGCAGGTGACAGTGTCAATAATGACTGTGTGGTAGGTGTAAGAGAAGGAGGAGAAACATGAACAGAAACAGCAGACACTGCAGGGGTGCCCGCAGTCACCACACTCGCAGGTTGCAAAACCGGAGAGGAGACAGATAGGGCTGAAGCCGAAGCCATTGAGTCTGCAGAAAGACCAGAGGAAGGCGAAAGAACA
Organism: Calotriton arnoldi; assembly: GCA_963921515.1. NCBI lineage: Eukaryota > Metazoa > Chordata > Amphibia > Caudata > Salamandridae > Calotriton > Calotriton arnoldi. The sequence goes on along the minus strand of CAWUFW010018659.1, from coordinate 100,505 downwards.
ACGGAGGACTGAGATGACGGAATAACAGGATATATTCTCTGTGGGGCATAGGGAGGTGGGGGGCGAGTTTCCAGCAGATCCTCCACAAAAGGATCCTCATCCTCTCGAACAACATAAGACTTATTACATTGTAATCGAAACTTCCTATCTGCACACTAAATACCCTTTTCTGTTTGTTCTCTATCATAAGCTACCGCTTTCTGAACCACTGTTTGCGTCGCCTTCTTCCTAGACTCCTTCTCGGCTCGTATACGCCTCTGCTTAGCTTCCTTTTGCCATACCTGCAAAGTGTCAAACATCTACTGCCTACTTCTCCTATCAAATAATTTGTCCTGCAAATAATTCAATTTTTGTTCATCAAAAGTACCATCCAGTGGCCACTGAAGCTCAGCATTGTCCCTCGTATACTTGTGCCATAATGTACGAAACATAATAGGGCCAATACCATGCTTCACATACTTCTCAAAACTCGGAGTGCCTTCTGGAGGCGCAGGCTGCCTTTCCTCCAGTCGATGCTCAACAGAGCAACAGCGACACCCCAAGCACCACATTTTACTCCAACAAGACATCTTAGCATCAGACACATTCACTATCCACTCAATCAACACACATACAGGCAATAAAACACACACAAACAAAGAGCTCTCAAAAACAGTCCGTAAACTGCACCAAGACAAGTCAGTCCTCAGACTGCACCAAGACAAGATAGGCTCTAGCCCCAGGCCTTTTCAAGAATAAGCCAAATTCAACAAGTGGCCTGGCAGAACGTTCACAAACGCTCCGTATCACAAGGGTCCACAGACCCACCAAGTTAATCAAGACGGCGCCGCTCTTACCAGAAATCACAATGAACTCACCTGGTGCACACAGGTCAAACAAGATTATTCTCCACTGCCGACTCTTCGGACCAAACGGTCAAATCCAAGGGTTTCGCCTTTTCAGGACCCCAGCCAAGATGACCACTAGATGAGGAGCCGCCCAATCAGACAGGGCGGGGCAGCCGCGAGTACCAAGCTCTATCATACGGGGATCCCGATCCGCCCATCCGAGCGGACACAACCCCGACCCCACAACTACGGGCGGGATGGGCCACCTGGTGGTGTCCCTGTTCGGGTGCCAACTGAAGGAAGTGACCCGATTAGGGCCACCCAGGTCACTCTCGACCTCCTCTAGCCTTCCATTCAATGAAGAGTCGGTGACGCAGTAGAGAATACAAGTAAACTAGTTTATTCACAAAGTACACTGCAGTGGAGTCCAATCTGACCAGCCTCCTATGATGGCTGACGAGGGACTGACTCTAACAAACATAAAGTTACATTATGTAGGTTGCGGACCCCACAAAGACATGCCTACTATGGAAAAATACGGGTAGCTGTCGTAATACAATGGGGGTACAGAGCACAAGTTTCAATTCCGCAGCCTGGCACAAGCTATCTACTGCCCAAGGCCGTCTGGTTTATCCTCCCTACTAGACAGGTGGGAGAAGGCCTCTATGTAACAGAAAAGGCATGCGTTAATGAGCAAGATTCGACTTTGAAGAAACGAAACTTACCAAGGACCATTTCTCGTAAATGATCAAGTAACAGTTTCGATTATAATACAAAATGGCGTCTTCGAGAGCTAAAATGGTGGCACAGATGTCAACCTAACTATCATAACATCTGCACTTTCTGATTACGTATGCATACAGCGAGAATATATAATGAATTAGCTACATAAGTGCTAACATAGTATCGAATAAAATACGAGTAATATGGTACTAATACATTTCAATTCTAACAGAAGCCTCAGACCCCCGTCGCGTTTCTGGTGAGACAAAAATTGTGGCGCAGATACAGCTTCTTGCCATCCCAAATAAATCTGCTAATAGCTAGTTGTATGGAACGTAGAGTAGTGGGAGGGGGGCTAGAGGAATAGTCTGGAATATATAAAGTATGCACAGAAGCACCATCATTTTAACAGCTACTATATGATCAGTCCACGACAGGTGGCGTCGGTTTCAAGAAGATAAAGTCCTATTTGTGTGTGAGATAAGAGTATTATAATTTAAGGCCAATGTTTTAGGAAGAGTTGTAGCTACCTGAATGCCCAAGTAAGTGATGGCTTCCTCTGCCCAAGTAAAGGGGAACTGTGAACGCAGACTGATTTTGTGAGGGGGAGAGACTGAAAGATTTAAGATCTGAGATTTTTGGAGATTGACTTTGAAGCCAGAGACCTCTCCAAACAGTCAGAGTTCATCAAGTACTGCTGGCAACAAGGTAATCAGGATAGTTAGTTACAAAATAACATCATCAGCATAAAAGCTAATAAGGTGTCTGTCCCTGCCAAAAGGAATTCCAACAGTCTGCGGATTGTCCCTCAGTTGTTGCGCCATGGGCTCCATGTAGAGAGTTAAAAGAAGAGGTGACAGGGGGCTCCACTGACGAGTTCCGCGAGCTATAAGGAATGTGGGGTATGACACACTGTTGACCCGAACAGAGGCATGGGAAGCACTATATGTGCAGCAAACCCATCTAAATAATTTGTCACCAAATTGTGAAGGGCAGCAAGAAGGTATGGCCACTGAACACGGTCCAACCTTTTCTCCGCATCGATAGAAAGGAAGAGGGCTTCTGTCTGTGACTGGTGAATTTTGTCAATAAGGTGAATAAGGCGTTCAATGTTTTCTCCGCATTGTCTTGTTCGAATGACTCTGGCTTGGTCGGGATCAACCAAAGCCAGCAGTGGGTTCAAGTGGGTTCAAGTGGTGTGCTAAAATACAGGTAACGAGCTTGGCGTATATGTTGAAGAGAGAGATGGGTCTGTATGACCTGCAGTTTGCGACATTCTTGCCCAGTTTGAGAAATAACCGAGATAAATGCCTTCAACATAGAGTCAGTCAAGGACTCTGTATCAACAAATGAATTGAAGAGCCGTGTCAAAAGGGGCTCAAGTTCCTGACTAAATATTTTATAGAATTAGGTGGTGAAGCCATCCGGCCCTGGTGATTTCGAGGTCTTGAACGGGGTGATAGCTGCGATTACTTAATCTCACAGTATCGGTTGATCAAGCAGGGTCCACATCTGTCTGCGGTAATTGAGTCAAGCCCACCCCATGAAGATATTGGGAGGGATCTACCCCGGGCCATCAGAGGAGGAGTACAGGAAACCATAAATATCCTGGAATGTCAAGGCAATCTCTGTGTCTATGTAGACCTCTGTATCACAGTCAGTTTGTATCATCTTCACGGAGCCAGAGTGGACTTTGCTCCGGAGACGATGAGCTAACATGCACCCACAGTGATTACTACCCAGATAAAATGTAAGTTTTAGGTGCAAAAGGGCATATTCTGACCTGTTCAGATCTAGGCACTTTAGAAGAAGTCTCTGCTTCTCTAGTTACTGCCAAATTCTAGGGGCACCCATGCGTTTAAGTATCGTCTCGAGTTCCACGACTGACTGTTCAAAGAGCTGACGTTTTTCCCCGACGTTTATGATTTTCCAACTGCAGAGAAAGCGATAAGTTCACCTCTCATCACTACCTTCAAAGCTTCCCAAACTAATGCCAAAGAGACTTCCTCGGAATTGTTGATGCGAAGATAATCCGTCAGGATAGTATGCAAAGAACTGACTGTGGAGGGAGATTGTAATATCGAGTCTCTAAGTCGCCAGCACGATGAGCAGGGCTGGGTGACATCTAGGCGGGCATACATTTTATGCCCCGCAGAGTAGAAAGTGTAATCCCTAGGTAAGGGATGGAGGTGGAGCCAGATATCGCACAACCCACCGCCATTAACCATTGTAGACCTGCGGCAGAAAAAGCTCTTGTCTGACCAGAATGATGGCTGGAGCGATCAAGGTTGGGGTTCATCACTAAATTCAGGTCTCCGCCGATCAGTATGGCAGCATCAGGGGTGTTAAAGGCAGATGTTAGAGAGTTCATGATAAAGGGTTTTTGGTGTTTGTTCGGGGCATAGATGTTAACCAAGGTAAAGCAAAAAGTGCCCCATTGTATTTGAACTGCGAGCAGACAACCCTTGATTTCTGCAACAGTGGATAATACTTTGCCATGAAACCTCTGAGAGAGAAGGATAGCTACCCCATTCCTCTTGGAGGGACCTGCGGACCAAAGCTGGTGGAAGAACCTGCATGACTGCATGTGGGAGGTGTCTTTAGGCAGTAAATGAGTTTCCTGAAGTAGACATATGTCGTAGCCAGACTAGTCTAAAAGTGAAAGCACCCTATTCTTCTTGGCAGGACTATTTCGGCCACGGACAATAAGACTAGGAACCTGTAGATCCTGAATTAGAACGCAGGATAAGATAAAGTTATAGAGCAAACTAGGTCCCTAAAATATACAACATATTTAGAGAGTGACTGTGTGTAGGATACCTAGGAGGCGTGTATGAAAAAATGCAACGCCAAGTGTGTGCAGAGGAGCAAAAAAAAGAAATAACCCTATAAACATCAGCAGTAATACCAACAAATAGAGGAAAGAAACATAAAAGTGACGTAAGTTCATCATACAAAGATATTTCTCAAAGAACATGAGCCACGAAGAAACAGGCAAGTTTGGTTGTGAGCCAAAGAGGAAGTTTCAAACTCGTTGTGGTAGATTCTTAAAAGAAGTCCAGCATCGTGGAAAGAGGAACTCACCCTTTCCACCTCGTTGGTAACTCCCTGCTGGGAAAAACAGAGTTGTCATATAGTATTTCCCTCGCATCAAGTCACTTTGGAGTGGTCGGTATCTCCAGAGAGCATCTTTAGTATCGATTGTCTCTCTTTGGCCATAGTCGCAGTGTCAGGTTTTGCATCAGTTGTATTTTCCTGAGGGCTATTGTTGTGGTCCCCTGATGCAGGTTCGTTAATGTCAAGCATGGAGCAGGCTTCCTTGAGAGATCGTAGTTGTAGCAATTTGCCATTGAGGCGGAATATGATCCAAAAGGGGTGGCCTCAGGATTATCATATACCAGCTTTACGTAGATGGTCAGTAATGGGGTGGAACTCTCAGCGTTTCTGAAGGGTTATCACCTGCAAATTTTGATATACTACAGACAAAATGGCCCCTAAATTGAATCAGGTGTGAGTCCCAGGCTCTAGAAAGGATGCTCGCTTTCAGTTCAAAGTCATGAACACAGACCAGCTTGTGATCATGGGGGCCTTCTCTGGCCTCAGTGGTATGGCACGATGGACTCGATCAAGTTAGGTCCGAGAGACCCAGAATGATTTGGAAAAAGGCCCCCACATACTCTCTGAGATCTAAGCCCACTGCTTGGGTCGGCATACCCCTGATACGAACATTGTTCAGGCTGGAGCGATTTTCTAGGTCCTTGGCATGTGATTGTAGCTAGACATGTTAGTCTTTCAAGCGAAGAACCTCTTGTTGGAGCCATTCCACCTCCTCATCATGGCTGGTCTTTCAGTTCTCCGTAGCAGCCACTCTGTCGCCAACCTCCTCCAATTCACAATGAACTTCTCAAAGATCTGCAGAAAGGTCTGTCTTCATTGCCTGCAGGTCATCCCAAAGGAATGCGAAGAGTGTCTCCAAAAAAGACTTGGTCACAGGTTTATGTCCTCTGGTTCTGAAAGATGATCTGTATATCATGAATGGTTTAGTTCCCGCTGCCACCTCTACGGGCCTCGTGAGCATATCCCTGAGAGAGCGATCCTTTTTTTAACTGACCGCCGACATATTGTTGGCCACTCTGAGGCTGGGCCTGAAGGAGCGTGCTCTGATCGCAGCACAGCGGTAGGCCAGACACTCCTGTAGCATACCAGGAGATCTGCCGGCTCACCAAGGGCGGAGAAAGGCATAGGCTGGAGAAAGGGGCCCGCCTCGATTTCCCAGGGTCCGCGGGGCACTAGATTGATTCTTGGAGGTGCGAATAGTCCCACCAGGTGAGTCCCAGTTAAGAATTGAAATCCAGCTAGGGTCTAGGTGATGCCCAGTGAGAACCATTCGGCTGGATGGATGAACCATGGAACTGCCTACAGACACCACAGGAGGAGCCGAGACGGTACTCATGCTAAAGAGAAACAGAAAGCCAACTGTGTGTGTAGATATCCAAGAAGGAATGAATGTTCAAAGCTCAACAGTGGTCCCACTCCCGGTGCGCAAAGCCACAATTTCACTAGCTAGGGAAAAGCAGGTGGTGTGGTAATAGTAGGCCGCACGGGAATCCTAGATCTCAATATGTCCCAACGTTGGAGTATCCAGTGGAGTCCTCAATGTATGTTGCACCCTCCCCAGTGAAGCACAGTGCAGGGTAATTGATGCAGAAGGGCCAGCAAACCTCCGCTCTCAGGCCCAGACAGTCAGGGAGCCTCACCACCACCGCCGTGGGGAAGCAGAAGCCTGCGGGCCTGTAGAGGATTGGGCTGGGGTCAAGCACGAGGTAAGACCTCTGCCATTAGGGAGAATCTGGCAACAAGGCCGCCCGAGGAAGAGGCCACGAAGTCATGCTGGTGCCGTCAGGCCTCCATGTAGAGCTGCGGCTCAACTGCCTCCCCCGCAACCAGGCACAGGACCCCCTCCCCGGCAGCCTGGCAGCGAAGCACCAGCTCACAGCATCAAGATCCTCGGGCCCACTGGGGTCCAGCGCCGTCCCTCGGCTGGAACAGTACGGAGAAGGGGGGTGCCGCACATCTGCCGCACATCCTCGTACTAGGAGGATCCCGGGCTCCGCCACTCACCTGCCAGCTGCTGTGCCTGCCCCGATGGGCCCACCAGTCACTCCCGCTCTCGTGCCGGAACCCGAGAGAGCCAGTGCCAGACAGAGGAAGAGCTGAGGGGAGAAGCTGCACATTGACACCATACAATGTACAATGAGGGGAATTCAGGTGAGGGTGTTGTTGCTCCACAGGAACAAAGGGATGTGGGTGAGCTTCAAATCACCACATCACGTCAATGGCTGCCTGGACTCCAGCAAGGGTGCCCGCATGGCCTCTCCCGCCACGGCTCCCAACACCAAATCGGGGGTCACGGGGAGGCCTGGAGAGATCCACCAGCACCAGGGTCAATACAGGCCCCCTAAACCATCGAGGGAACCCGCTAGAGCATGCGGGGAAGGTGCTGAGAATCGCTAAAGAAGCAGCAGGGATGGAGAGATGGATGGATGCTTCTCACCCGTCCGCCATCTTGTCCATGCCCCTAGATATTTTAAAAGTAAGAGGAAGACACAGACTCAGTCCCAAGTCCTATAAAAACATAAAAAAGACAAAGGGAGCAGGGTAGGGATACCCTGAACCCCTAGGCCTGGTGGTGTGGTATCCCACACATTTTAACCCCTGTGGGTGGGCCAGGGCTGGGGAGGAAGGTGTGGGGTTTGTTTTACCGGGAGGGGAATGAGGCCCCCTCCCCAAGTCTCCATGAGGGCTCAGGGACCCCAACTGCCAGGGCCGGCATCTTAAAGGGGGCGCGCAGCCCCCATTACTGAGCCTTCATGATTCATTAGGGACACCATCCCCAAGGCCGGTATCTTAAAGGGGAGGGGGCATGTGACCACCCCTCTCCCAGCCTCCAAGAGGCCATTGGGACCCCATCCCCTGGGGTGATAACACAAATAAAGAAGAGGGGGCCTGTGGCCTCTTGCCCAAGCCAGTGGTGGCCCCGGGGACCCAATCCCCTGGGGCTGTCTTCCAAATAAAAAACAGGGGGGCCACGCAGCCCACCTTTCTGAGCCATACAATAGCCCCTGGGACCACATCCCCTGGGATCGGCTCAGTGACAGCTTCCCGGGGTACCCAACCCCCACAAACACAGGCAAGAAAAATGTATAGTTCTGCCACCGGGAGGGAGCACAAAGCTGCTCTGCCCAGTGGGTGAACAAAGCATTTCCCTGCCCACACTTTTGGGAGGGGAAATGCTTTGATTGCTCCCACCCCACGGGAACAAAAAAAAACTGCTCCAGCAAGGTTGGAGCAATATTAGCTCCCGCTGCACCTGAATTATAATGGAATTATAATGGAATAAGGTGCTCTGGCTGGGCACCGCAGCACTCTGTAAGTAAAGAAATTCCGGCTCCTGCACACCCCCATGAAATGGGGCTGCTTGCAGGCACCCGGCAGGGCTGCATGGGCCCTTTGGCCCTGGTGTTTTACCTGCAGCCCTTTGTGGGAAAAAACAAAATGGGTGTCCCGGGTGAGACAGAGACACCCATTAAATTATTTTTAAAAAGCAAAAAGTTATTAATAAATGAGCGTCTCATTTCTTATTCACTGCTCCTTCAAGGAGCGACCCATAAGGCGCTGGGAGAGCTATTTACATATATTTTGTTATTGGGGATGTCCCTAGAAGGGGCAGGGACATCACCATGCTGTGGGGGGGCTGTAGGGACTTCTACAACCCTCCATCAAAACTTGAAAAGAATAATAAGTCTCCTGGGTCATTGGAACCATGACCCCAGGAGAACTTACCATATTTTTTCAAAGCAATTTCCCAGACTGAAGTTTTTGCTCTAAACTGGGATTGCATTGCCACCTAGGGGCTGGTTTTATGGTTGCATTTAAAGTGTTCAAGATGTAGCACATAAAATACAAGGCCTTGATGTGGTTAATTTACGGGGTGAAAAATGTTAAAAGCTAGAAGAGAGACATCTCCGACTATTTATTTTCACATTTGTCACCCCAAATGTAATTATAAAAACGGTGTAAAAAGAAAGAGTCCCAGACATGTATTTCATAAAAAACTTTATTAAATATAAGTCATTATTGAAAAATATATTTGATTAAAATTATTGGTAATTTCTGGAGAAAGATGATAGATCTACTTTTGGTAGTTGGGTGCGGAGGGGGAAAGGTGGTTTGGCTGCCTGTGGGGGTTGGCTGCTGGGCCTGGCCACAGGCCAGGCCCTGTGGCCAACCTCCCATTCCCTGCTACGCATGACAGAATGGGTTGACTGTGACCAGCCTCGGGTTGCCTGTAGCCAAACCCCACCACACACGTCCTGTGTGCGGTGGGGGTTTGACTGAATGTATGGTAATAAAATGATACATTATGTTAAAATAAAATCTAGAAATTCACTGAAAAAAAGCAAAGGTTAAAGTAGCGTTATAGTTAGGTGGTTATAGTTAGGTGAAATGCTCAGTACCAACGTAATGTTTTAAATCTAAAAACCACAGAAATTCACTAGATATAGTTTTCTCAATTAACTATATTTCGTGCCCTGAGGTAACTATAACTCACATCCTCACCATGCACTGCTAATTACTACACATATTACATCACTCATCCTCTATGACATCATTGATAATGTCACTGCAACATTTGCAACAAAATTATTGGAAAAAAAAACTGTACTATGCATTTTCACACACCCTTACTTTAAATATATTGGAATGCGACCCGAGTAATTACCAGTGGCTGAGATTAATTCAAGCATTCCATCCATCACTTTTTGTAATACTTTAGTGTGTTGTTCCAAGTGGGATGAGTATGCCCAGACCTGGGCCCTGTGCACACTGTATCACTGGAACCAAGTTGTACCCGGCTGATGAGCCATAACTAGGGTGAACCCGGTCCTGGGTTGCTTGTGTTCCGGGTCAGGGAGGACCTGGCTTGTCAGTTTGGACTGGATTATTCAGTTTGGAGCAGTGTTATTGGACCTGACCCTTTTTGCAGGGTTATTCCCATCCTTTGTGCCTTTCTCTGCCTATTTCTCTGACCCTCTTTTTATTGGCATTATGACTCTGGGCACTTTTCCACTACTAATCATTTCTAAAGTGCATGTACTCTCTCCTCTAAACAACGTATGATTGGTTTACACCTGTTTAGCATATTTGATTTACTTATAAGCCTCATGTAAAGTGATATACCATATACCAGGGGCCTATAAATTAAATGCTATAGTGGCCTGCAGCACTACTTGTGCCACCCACAGACGTAGCCTTTCAAACCTGTCTCAGGCCTGCCACCACAGGGCCTGTGTGCGTAGTTTACTGCCACTTTGGCATTTAAAACTACTTGCCAAGCCTTAAACTCCTCTTTTATTACACACAGGTCATTACTAAGGTAGGCCCTAGGTAGCCCTAGAGGGAGGGTGCTGCTTAAGTAAAAGGTAGGACATGTGCCTTTATGTGTGGCATGTCCTGGTAGTGACAATAAACAGCCTATTTCATTTTTCACTGCTTTGAGGCCTACTCCTCTCATAGGCTAGCAGTGGGAATTCCCTTATATACTTTTAAGTGGTAATTCCCAATCAGAAAGGAGTGGCATTGCCATGTTTGGTATGTTTAGAATAGTGGTAATAAATCCTGCTTACTGGTGTAGTTGAATTTTACATTACTATTTTAGAAATGCAATTTTAGAAAGTGGGCATTTCTCTGTGCTCATGGCTGTTTGTGCTTTGCAGCTTTATTCCAATATACATCTGGTCTGGGTGATAGCTACACTTTGTGCATATGCCCTAGACAGCCACAACACAGAAAAGGCTGGGTGTGACACAGGATACATCTGCATTCATTTACATACTGATAGTCGTTCTGGGCTGTGAGAGGGAGAGGTGGGTCACATGTTACATTTGTATAGGTTGTGCCCTGCCCTCACACAAAGGTCTGATTTACCCCCTACTGATTGTCTGCAGCCAGAGCTGGGTTGAAAGGGATTGTTGCGCACTTCTAAGGGTTCCTTTTGAAGTCAACACTTTATCAAATACATTTTTAGTATAAGTACCGGGGCCCTGACCCCATGTTTTTAGTACACTACTAGACCTGGAAGCACCTCTGCAGTAGTAAAGGTTGCTGTGCTGAAGGATTGCCACTCTGCTATGCCTGGCTGTTTTAAGAAACTATTTCCCTGCTTCTTGAGCTGCCCTGTTGACCTCTGCTCTGCTAAGAGGACCCAGAACTAAAGACCCCAGAGTGACTCCAATGGATTGCAGGCTTGCCCCCTGTTCTCCCCGATGTCTAAGGGACATCAAAGACTTCGCTAGCCCCTTCACTCCTGCAGAAGCTTTTATGCAAGTATCAGCGCTCTGTCTGGGGGAGTCAAGATCCCTGTGCAGTGAACGATTGTGCTGGGCTCAGCACACCACACTTGACTTAATGGAAGTTCTGATTGACAGCCCTGCTTCTTTCTACCCACCTTTTCCCCGTGCCGAGTTAAGGCCCTACCTGCTGATTCTGTTTGGTTGCCGTATCCTTGCGGGAAATAACCCCCCTCAGTGAGGCCCCCTTCTGCTGAGTGAGTAAGGTGAAACCTGTGCTGCACCAAGGGTAATCCCTCAGTGCAGCCTTCTTCAGGCACACGTGGTGACCTATTAAAGCTGGTGGAGCCTGCAGCGATCCTCAGATGCAGCCCGTGGGGCCTATTTGCGATGACCATGCACCTCCACTCGCTTACGCAGAAGAGGGACAGCGTGCATCAACTCCTTCAATACACCAGGTACCTCATAAGTACACCTGGGGCAGCGGACCCTGATCCCCTAGTTACTTGCCCAGTCCTTTGGCTGTGTGCAGTAGTGATTTATCTAATTACCTGGATGAGAGCCGAGCAGCCCCGGCAGTACGGTACTGTGCTCCTCGCAGTTGGGGATACATACTTTTCTGTTGCCTATGACCACACCCCCAGTGGGACCCTAATTATCCTTAAAGAAGCAAGTCAGCTTTTAAGGCCACAGTATTTTACATACTTTACAAATCACCATATCATGTTGAGTAGGTGCGCAAGTGCTCCTGCGCACTTGTTTCGGCCAGGCCAAAGTGATTACTGCAACCCTGCGAGTAGAAGTGCAGCGGTCCCTGTGCCTACGTTTACCTACTGTTATTGATGTGCTTTTCTGCTGCATTACATGACCTAAGTATATACAGATTTATGTCATTTTTGCCTTGCATTGGCCAGGATAACGAGCACCATCTGAATAATTGAATTGGATGCACAGTATTTATGATTTATGTAATTTTGTTCTTATGTTATGTACAGTATACTATATATATTGTCATATAATCCTGTGTGTGGCCTCTTTTGTGGTGTATTCATTGTGTTGCTGTGTGAGTGTGTTGCCCAAATGCTTTACACAGTGCCTCTGATGATAAGACTGCCTGCTCTGCGCCAAGCTACCAGAGGGTGAGCACAGGTTAACTTTGGTGTGTAACTTAATTGCCCTGACTACAGTGGTGGGTTCTGCCTGGCTTAGGTGCATACCCTAGCCAACCACAAACCCCATTTTTAACAAGGGTCAAGATTGATTTGCATATAGCTGGCTCCAAACTAAGGTTACATGGTGTGTAAAATAACTATGGATTAGGATGCAAGTAAATACCAGTGACTGAGATCAATTCATTTTGTATACCTTGTGTGTAGCCCTAAGTGGGACGGGTATATCCAGTTGTGAGTCCCGTGCACACTGTATCAATGGAACCAAGCTCTACCTGGCTGATGAGCCCATAACTAGGGTGAAACCGGTCTTGTGTTGCTTGTGTTCCGGTTCAGGAAGGTCCTGGCTTGGCAGTTTGTGCTGGACTGTTCTGATTGGAGCAGGGTCAAGACTGATTTGTATATAGCAGGGTCCAACCTGAGGTAATATGATGTGCAAAATAATGATGGATTGGGATGTGGCCTGAGTAATTACCAGTGGCTGAGATTAATTCAAGCATTCCATCCTGCACTTGTTTGCATACTTTACCCTCCCTCTACATTTTGCAGAGCTAAGGGTGGTCTCTCTGTCTGGATTAACCTGAGTCTGAAAGTGGAAGTGGCTGTTATTGATTCTGGTAGTTCTGCTTTTTTAGTCCTGCTCATCAAGGACAAATTGAGCTCTTTTTATTTTTATTTGATTCATTTTTATAAAAATTATTTTTTTAATTCTGTATGTGCTCGTTTTACCCAATTGTTTGCTTTTCTCACACATTTGAAGTCCTGAGGGGTGGGATCTATGTCTCAGCCTAACTATATTCTGCGTGGGGATTTTAACATTAAATTGGCAGCTAATTCTAAGTAGCGGGGTCAAAATATTCTGTATCCCTTTAGGGCAGGCTGACAGTAGTGGGGAGGAGTTAGGTAGGTATATAGCAGCACATGATCTTGTTGACCTTGTTGGTATGTTTTGCGGAAATGGGCGTTTACTAGCCTCTTTTAGAGGACATGTTCAGGCCTCGTCATTGATTATATTTTTGTAACGAGGAATCTTTTGCCTTGGTTTTCACGAGCTGCTGTTTTAGAGACAGAATGGACGGATCACAACACTCTTTTTGAAGTGGGACATCTTCCAGTGCATAGGACTAATCGCCCTGTTTAGACAATGCTTGTCACTCAGTATTCTAATGATGGCCTTAGGCTTGTTTGGCACTTGAAGGAACGGGGGTAACCCTTGCCACACTTTTGAAGACTCACATATGGTAATTTTTGAACTGTTAGGCAGATGTAAATGGGGATATTATGTTAGCCCACTATGAAAATGTAAGTCTGTGCTTTAGGCACTTATTGCTGAAGCCTATCTGGCGTGTGCAAGAGTGCCCCCCCCTGATTTGATTGTCACTGTCCAGCAGCCAACCATAGGTTAAGGAGGGTTCTTGAAGCTATCCCGAAAGATCCAATCACAATCTGTGAAAGCCCAGAAATTGTATAAAAGCACTTGAAGGCAAGGAAAGATGCATTGAATAGAAGGGACTGGGAACTCTCGGAAAGCACTGCACTTTCAAAGAATAGTAAAGATTTCTGGGAAACAGTGAAGAAGATCAGGCAAAGGGGCGCCCCGGCAAACTCCCTTCTGAATGGGTTTCACATTTTAGTGCTATTTGTTAATCACCTGGAGGCAGAGGAGAATCTAGGGGAACTACTTACAGGGCAAATTACTTAATTTGCCCCCATTGTCTGTGACTCTAACGGAAGTGGTTAATGCCATTAGGCAAAGCCCAGGTGGGAAAGCCCCAGGGCTGCACGGGGTCCCTATGGATCTCATAAAGTGTAATACCGTTCTGTGGGGCCCTTTGCTCACAAACGTATTAATTGTGTAATAAGATTTCACATTCATAGGCCTTATCCACTAATGTATCTATCTTTAAAAATGGGGATTGAATGTCACCCAAATGTTATCGCTCCATTTCCCTCATCAATAGTCCTGTTAAGATAATTGTAAGGGTGATTTTCAAATGTCTTATATTTTTGGCAAAAGATAAAAACATTTTATGTCCACATCAAATTGGTTTTTGCTTAGGGCTAGGCACAGTGGAATAGTGTTTGAATTTTAATCTTATTGTTGGAAAGTATACCATAGCCAAGCACTGCCCACTTTACCTGACCTTTATGGATCTTTCAACAGCATTCGATTGTGTCAACACGATTAAACTTTGGCTGATGTTACTGGATTTAGGGGTAGAGATGGCACTTGTGAACTTTCTGCATGGCCTACACGAAAATATAATTGTAAAGGTTGGTTTTTGCCCGGCCGGAGAAATGTCTGACGTTTTTCCCTTAACCCTAGTGGTGCGTCAAGGTTGTATCCTGCCTCCTCTGCTCTTTATTATTTATATCAAAATAGCTGTGTCCCTTCCTGATTAATGCTACTAGAGACATCCTGAAGATTGCTCACTCGCCACTTCCTGTGTTATTATACGCAGACGATGCAGTACTTATGGCATGGACCCCGAGATCTTTTGGCACTCTAATGAAGTCCTTCATATCCTTTATGAGCAGTCTAGATCTGGTGACAAATTTTGGCAACTCACATATCATGGTGTGTGGGTCAGGAAGGAAAAATGTATCCAAACCAACAATAAGTGGTCAATCTCTTGGCAGCGTTGGCAACTTCAGCTATCATGGGGTCGTTTTTGGCTCCGCAGGTTCTTGGCAACCACAGATGAGTTGCTCACGCTTGAAGCTTAGTTGGTCAGCCAGACCATTATCTAATTTACCTCAGACTGAAGGGAGGGGGACTATTTTCCACTGCATGAACACATACAACACCCAGTGTGTCTCTGCATCTTTGTATGGTGCTGTGGTTTGGGGTTATTACAACATTACTTCAGTACAGACAGAGGAAAATCACATCTTCAGACAGTTTCTCCATCTCCCTCCCTCTAGCTCTCACTTTCTAATTCATTCCTAGCTAAGCCAACAGTACATATCTGATAAAGCTAAGTTGGCCCCACTTTCGATGTGAGCTAGTGTATTGGCTCATCCCAAGGCCAGCTTAAACAGGGACACTATTACTGTCTTAAACGGAATAAAGGCCTTCCAATTCCCTGGTTGGGCTAAATTTTTAAAGCCTTAGATGCACTGAGCCTGCCCGTTATGTTTAATTCTCCCTCTAACCTAAAAAAAAGGTTGACAAATTGAAGGTTCAGCTATGTTTTTCAGAGTTTTGCCAATTGCAGAGATTGTGTAATGAATTGAGTAAAAACTATGTTATGGATTATTTTGTGTTTTTAGCACCAGCTGAACCTGTGTTGTATTTAACTTTAGATCTTACTCGATGGGAGTGGTCTCTTCTTTTCCGTTTTATGGATGGCACAGTTTGGTTGCTTCTGTATTTTCCAGAGACTTCCTGTTCCCCGGAAAATTCTGTTTCGGGCTGCCCATGAGAAGGTTCATCAGATCAAACATTGATGCATTTTGTTATCTTGCAAAATGTATAATCCCTTTTTTCTGCTTTTCTCAAGCCAGTATTATAACTTTTAGGGCATCGAAAGTGCAGGGAAGCATTATTTGACCTTCAGCTTTCAAGCACCCCCTATATTTGTTTTTGTGTTTGTTCCTTTCTTAAAGCAGCTGTGAAGTGCAGACAATCATTGGAGGGCTAAACTCTCTGGATGAAGTCAGGTTCCTGGCCTCAAAAGTGCGTTAATTTGTGCTCATCGCAGCGATCACTGGCAGCATCATTGCTGAACTCCTAGCAGAAACTTTATTTCAGTAGGGTGTTTCTGCCATGGGATCCAGAGCAATAGAATATTTTGTGTTGTGGTTATGGTTTTATGTGGCTGACATGATCTGGCTCATGATGAATTAGATATTTGTGAGAATGTAGTGGTGGCTGGATCTGTTTGAATCAACCCACTCATATTCTCCCATGTTGAATGCACTTTACTGTTGGTTGTATTTTGTTTGCACTGCTTTGACAGCAGTGCTGCTCCACAGGATGTATTCTGTGTTTCTCGTGTATGTTTTAAAATTTTTTAAGTATCTTTTATGGCTGCTTTCTGCCAAATAAAGTGTTTATTGATTGATTGATTGACTATTTGCAAGCATTCCTCATCACCTTTTGTGTATTTTCTGTAAGAACATAAATATATAGAGCATATACCTAGATGTGGCCTCTTTGCTGCCTGTGCTGCAGGATTTAAGTTATACTTCACTCACAAGGTCTCACAAGCTCAAAACTGGTTCAGGATTGATTGTCTTTCCTTCTGGTAGGGGCCTCACCCGGCAGTTTTGGAAGGACAGCTCTCATAACGAGCAGGTTGAATACTGTTTTGGGCCAAAGGGGGAGCAGCACAGACCACAAAATGCTCTATATGTGTGAAAATAGCTGCTTTAATGAAGACAGGTGCACCTCACAACATTAATCTTGGCCTTTGCCTTACGAAACTAAACCTTGCTATACATTTGTTCAGCTACCTTGCCTCCTCCCCCCACCCCTAAGGTTTCCCCCTTTTCCTTTCCTTACAACTATTTAAAAAAACCCTACTCAGTCATTAACTGTTGAGCTTTAACCCTGTAACCTCTTACCTACTTCTCAAAACATCTACCTAACTAAGCATCTCCTATCTTAACTTCCCCTTATTGCCTGCTCCCGGAGTAACTTGTTCCCAACCATAAACTTAACCTGTAAACATGTAAAAACTAGTTACCAAACGCCACTCAGAAAAGTCCCTACCTGACTCTGACTTTTCTAACCCCCAATCCAGGCTGGTTTAGGATACCTCCTTATATCTAAAGACCTATCTAGGACATCCTTTATCTGTATGAGGCACAGCTCCATCCCAAAGCATGACAAGTGCACCCCATCATCCCTGAAGAAATAAACTGCAGCATTCTGCAGCATACCGCTGCTCGGGATGCTCAACTCTCCCAAAACCTTCCTTCACACAAAATAGTCTCCTTTCCCTATTGATTTTTCTCCTGGCTTTGTCTATTGCAGAGGGTCTTTCTGCCCCCCTTCAATGTCTCCTAGGAATGAACTCCGTCCAGATGATATAACATCCTGACCACTGCTGCTTAATCTGTAGAAGGTCCCTTTTCATCTGTTTCAGTAATGCCAGCCCTTTGCAAACTACAAGGTCATTTTCCTCAAGGTGCACAATCAAAACATCTGGGCAAATGCTACCTCTAATTAAATTGTTCAAACAGGAAATCAGCTCATGCCACCGCATGCCACCCTTCCCATGCCAATAAATATTAAATAAATACATGTCCAAAACAAGGTTCAAACCTTTCCCCTTTTTCATTTCATGGCGTTCAGCCCATTTAACAAAAGAATGACCAACTATCCAGATGGACATCTCCGCCTTAGCTGCCCCGCCACTGCACCTGAAAAGACACATGCATAAGTACATGGAAAAACTATGCATCACAGAACCCCGTCTCTCCCAACTTATTGTATGTTTTACAACAATCAGAAGTCCAACGCCCCATGCGCATGATCCTGTATTTCTCCCAGCCCTGCTTCACTGCATCCGTTGCTACTCCGATCCAAACAGAGTGAGTACCATATTCACCTGGGGCTTCCCCTAAAAACAACAAAGCTCTCTGCATCACCCACAGCAGCTGCGCCGCAGTAACCATGTGGCCTGAAATCCTGCGAAACCCCCCCCAGAGCCTGGTACTGCCAACTTTCTCAATGTACACCCTCATCGCACTCGACATGTCTCCATGTCACCTGTGGCCCCCGGCACTATCCACTTCCCTGCTCCCCTTTGGTCTGTCTTTGATTGTTTGAGCTTCACTGCAACCACCCCTTCCCACATGTCCACTTTGCCCCATCATATACCTGGCACGCCTTTCATTCCCAGCAGCTCCGAAACCCTAAAAGCACCAAAATACATCCAAGACATTAAGGTAGAGAACAATATTGTCTCCTCCGCATTCCTGCAAATCCTCGGAATGACCTTAAACAAGCATAACATCAAAGCCTTGGATACCAGACTCCTAACTCTAGGCCCAGCCCCTTTCTCTCTAGCCCAGCCTTCTAGAATACGCCTGCCTAGCTCGCCCGCCGAGTGGGCATACCATCACCATAGCTTCCCCATGAAAGCGCTCCCTGTCAACTTGCCTGCAATTGTGGCCTTCGACAGGCATCTGTCAATCATTGACAAAATAAATTGTACAACATCTTCTTCTCTTGCCCACATGTCTGTGCTCTTCTGAGCCCCCGCCTATGAATTCCAGCCAAGACTGTTTATACGCCCTCCTAGTGGAGATAACTAATGACCCTACCACCAATTGCAGCATCCTTTGTCTCCTATGGACCACATCCCTGCCGGCACTAGTATCTTGCAGTTGTCCGCCTCGGTGGACAGACCATGGAAACTCTCCCACTGTGAATGAGACAAAGTGTCCGCAATGTCATTGTCCGCCCCTGGCACATGTCTGGCTTGAAGCAAAATATCTTGTTTCAAACAACTGAGTACAAACACTCTCATCAGCTTGAGTACTTGTGCATCCCTAGCAGATTGCTTATTCACCACTTGTACTACTGCCATGTTGTCCACCCTCAATATAACCTTCTTGTGTGCCAAGTCCTGTGCCCACACTGTTACTGCTACCACTGCCTTACCCGACCTTTATCGGGGTCCGAGCCCAGGGCTGCTTCTGAGGTGGCCCCCCCTACCACTGTGTCCCTGGACAATTGCCCAACACTCACTATTGCTTCGGGGAATGGGGAAGATCTGCAGACTTCAGAGCTGTCTCTTCCACCTCTCCTCTCATGGTGCGAGCTGGAGGATGAGGCAGACGGCGTTTCCCAGTAACACTGGGACCGTTGCCTTCTATGGAACTATGATGATTCCCCATGGGCGGAAACCGAAACTGTTTGTACCTACCACGAAGCCAGAGTACCCTTGGCCGTGGCCCGGTGGAGCTGTCCTATGCAGCTATAGAGGAGTCTGGCTCTGGTTTACCCCCTCGGCCGTCACCTACCCAGCCGGACATCGGACATTGTTTATCACGGTTCTTCACAGTTTGATCTGACTTTCTCTTTGACTGCTTTGTTCCCCCTGAAGTACTGTCCACCTTCCTGTCTACCTGACTCTACCTGCATTCCTCTCCCCTGTTTACCTTTCCCCCCCTACCTTCCATTCCCCATAAGACGCGTGTCTTGGCTATGTTACACGTTAATAACTTAAATGATTGTGTAATCTCATGTTTTTCTCCTAAGCCTATACTTGTAATTGCAACTGTAACTGATGTAATTTTCGTATCCTGTAACCCGCTGATCCTCATGTAAAGCGCTCTGATACCTCCGGGTCTAGCCAGCGCTATATAAAACTCTGCAAATAAATAAATAAAATAAACTGCAGGAAATAACTCCAAAAAGTCGATGCTCCTGCCCCCATTCTTCCAATGTCGTGGCCACTCTTCAGCGCACCATCTGCCCTGCCAATATAGCCCAAAACCACTAGCTCCTGCCACATCTGAGTATATGTGTACATCCCATTCCCACTCTTTGGGTGTCACTATCGGAATGCCATTGAAATATTCTAAAAATGTGCGCCACATGCAGAAATCTTCTTTCGTCCCCACGGACAGGCGCATATGATGGTGTGGCATCATAAGGCGAGCCAATGACCTGCCCAATCTCCCACAAAAAGTCCTTCCTGTCCGTACTACTCTACATGCAAAGTTAAGATGTCCTAGCAGCACCTGTCCCTCCCTAACTGTCACTTTTCGGCTGGCCAGCATGTTGTCAATCAGTATCATCATATGTAACTTTTTCTCCATCGGGAGGTGTGCCTCCATCGCCATCGAGTCCAACTCAATGCATAGAAATGACAATACCCTACTTGGACCTTGTGTCTTCTCTGGTGCAAGGGGCAGCCGCAGTAGCCCCATGAGCTCTTGGAAACTTGTCAGCTGTTGTTGACAGTCCATCGAACCGGGTCAGCCCACCAGGAAGAAGTCATCAAGGTAGTGTGTCACTGTCTCTTTACCTGTCTGCCACGAGAACACCCATTGCAAGAAAGAACTGAAATGCCCAAATAGGGCACAGGATATGAAACAGCTCATAGGCAATGCTTTATCCTAAAACATTTGTCCGTCAAACTGTATACCTAACAACTGGAAGTCATCGGGTGCACCAGCAGTAAACGGAAGGCAGACATTATGTCGCATTTAGCCATCTGAGCCCCTTTTCCTACCGTCTCTACCAATCCCTTGGCTACATCCACTGATGAATATGAAATGGACGTCAAGTCCTCTGATATAAAATCATTAACTGAAGACCCCACCAGCCATGAAAGGTGCTGTATCAATCTAAATTGTCCCGGTTCTTTCTTGGGTACCACCCCAATTGGCAAAATTATCAAGTCTCTAATAGGCAAATCAGTAAATGGGCCCTCCATACGCCCCTCTTCAACTTCTTTAAGCAATTTGTCCTACACAATTGCCTTGTGTGCATTAGCTGATCTCAGGTTGTCTGCCTACCTGGTGGACCGTGGCCACTCATACCCAAGCCTAAACCCTTCTTGAAAACCACAGTTCAATAATGTGGCATCCTCCCGGGAGGGATAATATGCCAGCCAACGATCTAAGCATTCTTGTTTAATGGGTGTATGAGCCTTACCCCAAGGAGCCTTGCGCTCCTCTCCCCCCGCCATCTGTTGTCCCTGATGCCCGTGAAATGAGCCACTGTGCTGGAAACCCTGGCTAAGCTGCTGCTCTTGCCCATTGTATCCTGCCCCAAAGCATTGCATCAATGAGTGCCTACCTGCACTCTTTGAGCACTTGTGTCTAAATTTACAGTATTCCCTCACGCAGGATCCCTTATTACAATCCCAACAGGCCCCTTGCGCACCCCCAGGGTTTTTCGCTGTATATCCCCCCCCCCGAGTGGGGTGGTTCTGAAAGGGGCGGTATACTAAAGATAACCCGCTGGCCGTATAAGTGGTTTTCCCAAACTTAACTGCCCACATCATTGGTTGGTCCATCTCTCCCCACTTTGCCTCTGGATCCCACACCAGCCTGGCCCTAAATTCCTCATTGTAATGGGACCAAGCGTAACCTCCGCATGTCACCTGCGCCCTTCTGATCATGTCCATGTATTTAAAAAGGGAGACGCACCTCTCTGGGTATTTTTTGCAATATAGGCTCGCAAATATCAGAAAAGCTGCCGTCCAATTCTCAATGGTCATGGGCACCTTAGGCCTCTTGGACAACTCCAGCTCTTCCTCTTTCAAACTCTCTTCTTCCCTTAGGTCTCTGTGTAGCAACTTTAGCATTTCTACGTACTTCCCTTTGCAAATCTTTTCTTTAGTTGTCAACATGAGATGTGCTCCCAGTGGCATCGTCACCCCCATGTATGGCAGCTTCTTGAGTTTTATCTCATGGCTCTCCTTTACCCCGTCTGCCTGTACCATGTCACTGTCCTTCCCCCGTCATCTCATCCTTACTTATCGCTGTCTCCCATCCTTCATCCTGACGACTTCCTGCTGCTCCCCCTTTCTTCGTATCCCCTTCCAACTTTTGTGCTTCAGTGCCCACCTGTAACCTTTATGTACAAACCTTTCCACAGGCGTAACTCCCCCTTAGCGTCACCTCTGTGCGCAAATGTCCCCACTGAAACCTTGACCGTGGGAAATTTTAGCTGACCACACCCTTTTCCGCCCTTACCTGGCATCAAGGTTGACGTCCGCAATGGATCCAGCTGCCTAACCAGTTGTGCAGGGGGTCGAACCACACTGTCCTGGGCTGGAAGCTCTCCTTTCTTGGAAACCTGTAACACACTAGACACATTTTTAATATGGCCTCCCATCCTTCCTGGGCTCTCTCCTCGTCCTCAATGATCTCCCCTCCTCAATACTATCTTCATCATAATACAAGTGGGTAAGCTCCATCTCACTGCCCTTGCAACCTGTCATCCTGTGAACCTGTGTCTCTGCCCTTCTCCGCCTAAAACGGATTAGCTCCTCTGGATCAAACCCTGGGTACCGCTGGGCCGTAAACTGCCCCTTGGCCCCACTTATGGGCTCTTGCCCTGTCTCTCCTGCCGCTGCCCCTGAGGCCACATCGACCCAATGGGGTTGTCGTACCAACGAGGTCACCTCCGACCAATGTTTGTCTGTATCCTGTCTGTCCCGCTGCATGCTCTGGCTGGCCGCCTTTAACTGTGCCATCTCTTCTTGGTAACGCGGAGCTGCATGTGACTCACCCAAGTTTGTTACCTCCTATGCCTGTTGATCCTGCAAAGAAAAAGTAAGGTCCGGCATGCCGGGGTTAATGACCCCGCCTACTCCTGCCATCCCAGGACCTGGGCACTACTGTCAATAACCCCCCCGCCCCACTTCTGGGCTGTCCCAACCTGCCCCCTCGCAGCCCGCGCGCTACTCCAAATCCGGCTCCCTCACCTGTTTCCTCCCTGCTGAGTGCCCCCCGCCATGCTAGAGCCCCCCCAGGCCCAGCCCCCAGCATGTATACACCCTGGCAGGTGGTATAATCCACGTCCCTAACCCCTCTCCGGGGCTCCCCTAATGCTCCTCCCCTTCACTCCACTCCAGCATGGCTGCCACTATGGCAGATGCAGGGCCTCCCTCCCGCACCTCCTCTGTGCCCTCCACTACTCCCCCTTTCTCCCCCTTGCATCCCCAGGGGCTGTGACTGTCCCTCCCATGCCCAGCCCTCCTCCTCTGACCAATGCGACCTGAGCCCCCAGGGGGCCCTTTCCAACCAACACCCCAGGTCTAATGATGCTGGAGGTCCCTACCGTGGCCCCGTACGCTCACCCCTGTTGGCAGGCCTCATCTCCCCTCCCCTCTCTTTGCCCACCAGGCCCATGTTTCCCTTCCTGCCCTTATACCCAATTGTGATTTCCCTTTTTCCCTCCTTACCCCTTTCTCTCCACCCCTTTCGGACCCCACCCTCATTCGCTCGGCCTGCTTCCCCTTCGGAAGCATCTCCTCCAGGGCCATGTGACCTCCTCCCTGCCTTGGTGCCCAACCTATCCCCCCATCCTCTACCTTTTTAGCCCCCTTCCCTCGCCCACCAGTGCACCTGACATATTCTTTTGGGCCCCCCTTTCTATCTGTCTGCCATGCATGCGGCCTCACTGGCAGCTGAGACCTCATTGCTGGCTCCCATGCCGGCCCCGCCTGCTCC
Source organism: Calotriton arnoldi (assembly GCA_963921515.1). Classification (NCBI taxonomy): domain Eukaryota; kingdom Metazoa; phylum Chordata; class Amphibia; order Caudata; family Salamandridae; genus Calotriton; species Calotriton arnoldi. The sequence goes on along the minus strand of CAWUFW010018659.1, from coordinate 77,288 downwards.
CTCAATAAACTGGATTAAACCCAGATCACTTGACTGGGGGTGAGTGTTTGATTTGCTCAAGCGCTCCGTCCATCATCCCCTTTGGTATCGCTTTGTTCGCCCTAAGATGGCAGGGTATGCCCAGACGTGGGTCCCTTGCTCACTTTGCCACTGGATTCAAGCTAGCCTGGCTGATGACGGCTGAATAGCCAGAAACCGGTCCCAGGATGCTTGTTTCCGGTCCAGGGAAGACATGGCTTGGCAGTTCGGGCTGGACTGTTCCCATGAGGCACAGGGTCAGACTGATTTGCATGTGGCCATGTCTGAACTGGGGTGGTGGAGTGAGCTAAAGAATGATGATGGATTAAACCCAGATCACTTGACTGGGGGTGAGTGTTTGATTTGCTCAAGCGCTCCGTCCATCATCCCCTTTGGTATCGCTTTGTTCGCCCTAAGTTGGCAGGGTATGCCCAGACGTGGGTCCCTTGCTCACTTTGCCACTGGATTCAAGCTAGCCTCGCTGATGACGGCTGAATAGCCAGAAACCGGTCCCAGGATGCTTGTTTCCGGTCCAGGTAAGACATGGCTTGGCAGGTCGGTCTGGACTGTTCCCATGAGGCACAGGGTCAGACTGATTTGCATATGGCCATGTCTGAACTGGGGTGGTGGAGTGAGCTAAAGAATGATGATGGATTAAACCCAAATCACTTGACTGGGGGTGAGTGTTTGATTTGCTCAAGCGCTCCGTCCATCATCCCCTTTGGTATCGCTTTGTTCGCCCTAAGTTGGCAGGGTATGCCCAGACGTGGGTCCCTTGCTCACTTTGCCACTGAATTCAAGCTAGCCTGGCTGATGATGGCTGGATAGCCAGAAACCGGTCCCAGGATGCTTGTTTCCGGTCCAGGGAAAACATGGCTTGGCAGTTCGGGCTGGACTGTTCCCATGAGGCACAGGGTCAGACTGATTTGCATATGGCCATGTCTGAACTGGGGTGGTGGAGTGAGCTAAAGAATGATGATGGATTAAACCCAGATCACTTGACTCGGGGTGAGTGTTTGATTTGCTCAAGCGCTCCGTTCATCATCCCCTTTGGTATCCCTCAATAAACTGGAGCATGGGACGCTGCGTGGCGCCGTGCCCCCTTCCTTTTGATCGTGTTACGCGTGCGCCCACTTTCCCTCTGTGGCCGCTCACACCTACCGACATCGCTCCTGTAGAACGTCAGGGCTGCGGTGGTGAACAGGCCCATACCGCCGCAGCCACCCCGCACGCTGCTCGCCAGGCTGGCCATGCCTCCTGCGCTGCCTGCACCACAAGATCCATGCGCCCTGCCTCTGTGAGCAGGTGCATGGCTTCGGCTATGCGTGGATCACTAGCCATCCGTGCTACTACTATATCAATACAAAAGGAGGGGGGGTCTCCTTTTGTATTGATATAGTAGTAGCACGGCGGCTCTGCAGAGGGACCCCATCTCTTTCCTATCCTTGCTATTTTCCTTTTTTCATTCTTCCTCTTCCTACATACGAGTCTCGTTTTTTCTACCCTTTATGGGTGACCATTAGGGACACACACTCGAGGGCAGAGTTTCCCCTCCTACCCGTTTATATATCCATACTCAGGTTGGGTCAGAGTGCTGATATATTACTGCATACTCTTTGGCTAATGGTTTTAGTATATACTAGTCGACTCCATTATTGAGCCTGCCCCCTTTTTACCTATTTTTTGGTACTCCCTTCCTTTTTTTCCTAGTAAGGTTCAGGTAATAGAGGGGCCCTATACGTCTTGACAGAACGCTTAACGTTGGGATGCCTGCACCCTAAGTTGGTGCAGTTTGACATACGCACACTTGGCGCATGTTTTGCTTACTTTAGTCGCTGTCATGACGACCATTTCCCCTCCGGTGCGCTCATGTGTAGGGGAGCAGTTACTAATTTGTGCACATGCGTACTGTAGGTTTGTACTAGCGCATGCGCGCTCCTCACTAACATCATGGCGCATCCCGGAAAGGGATCACGCCCAGGCTCTATTGGGTTTCCTGACTATATTTAGCCCCCGCCCTGCTGCTACTATTCGATTACCGGCAGGCAGCTGGACGGGCGAGATGCGTATGACCTGGCACTCCAGAAACACTTGTGGGTAGGAAATACGGGTTTGGGAGACTACGTTTTTCTAGCGCCTTCGGTGTGTTGTCAGACATTTGTGGGATCTCTCACTGGGCCATTGACTATTGAGGAGATCATTATGTCTACTTGTCTCGTGTATTCTGCTTCTCCGTTTGTATGTTTTGAGGTGCACACGGTTGTGGCACACTACGTGGCATTAAGCTAGTCTAATGCACACTCTCTGTCTGTTTCTTTCCTAGGTCCAGTCAGGAGCAGCTCATTGGCCCGCCCTGATTGATATTGTGGGTACTTATTTTTAATTCACGTACACTTCATAATATTTGTATTATCCTGGTCCTGAGGAAGCGCCAATGACCTTCTCTGCAACATAGGCGCGAAACATGTAGACCTATTATACCTGGGCATAATGTGCCCACTGGGGCTATACCATATCTTTGGTTCTGATTCTGCCAAGGGATCTACTACATCTGATACCTCTTTTTTGAGAGTTGACCTGGCATTTTTAACCTATTATGCACGCACTTTTCCAATTCCCGTAATACTCCCACATAGGACCCACGCTTCCCCTGCACCCACACACCTGCATGCACCATCCGGCGATATAAAAAAGATCTCAGATAAAGTGACCCTTCGGGGGACCCGTAGGGAATTGCAGCGCCGGCCCTACGAGGAGCAAACGCCCGATGATGAAGCATGACACCCTTCGGGGTGTGTGAGGGCAACAGGTGAAAAAATTTGTTCTTTCCCTTTCACTAGTGGGCCCCCCCCTTTTTTTTACCTAGGAATCTATTTCTCTTCTTTTTTTTTTTCCTTTCTTTAAGGCGCATGGGTGACTTTTTGCACACTGCCTCAGGAACAGTGTCCTCTTTTTGTTTAAATGTTTAATGCAGCCCCTCAGCCAATTTTTTTTATTTTTGAAAAACAAACTCTCAAGACAGAAGTTTGTTTTTAAAAAAAAAAAGGCCTTGGAACCCAGGGAGATTTCTCGCAGGGTGTTAGGGCTAAGGTACTGCAGCTTTGCTAAGAAAACGCCATGGGGCATATTTACAGGGATTTAACGCTGCCGTAGCGTCATTTATTTGATGCTATGGCAGCTTTTGTTTATTGCCATATTTACAAATTGCCATAAGGTCCCGTTAGCAACATTCTCACAGAGTTATCGACAATTTTTCACAGCGCCACTTCGGTTAGGGTGATTTACCGAAAATGAGATGCAAGGTAAGCGCCCCGCAATAAAATTCCAGCAAAACACCCAATGTGATATTTACAAGGAGTTCCTTATCCGATGTTAAAATAGAAAAACTGCCACTAAGTACCATTAGCAGCAGTTTTTTACCGCTTGGAATTACCTGGTCTTAAAGTTGATGCTAACACACTTGTAGAAAAGTAGAACAGTCCCAATTCATCCTTGGCAACTTCAACGATGCCATGGATCTTCTTCTACTGCTGCTAGGAGCACCAAGGAGACCACCCCCACCACCACTGAGGCAGTACTTGACAAGGAAGCAGGTCTACCTCCAGAGGATCACCCTCATTCACCTCTGGCAAGAGGATGTCATAGCCCATTACAGGCTAAAGAGGGGGTCCATTGTCCGCCTCCTTAACCAGATTGCACCCTGCGCTGCACCAACATCCCTCCACAGACCAAGCTACTTGTTGTCCTCCACATGCTGGCCTCAGAAACTTTTCAATCAACCACCGCCAGAGTGGCAGGATTATCACAGGCATCCTTTTCTCAGTTCCTCCCCATTGTCCTGGATACCATTATCAGCCTGATGCCATAGTACCTCGACTTCCCCAACACTGGGCAAGAACAACTCGACAACAAGCAAGGCTTTTATGTCATTGCTGGATTTCCACATGTGTTGGGGGCAATGTACTGCACCCATGTGCAACCTGTGCCTCCAGCTGAAAGTGCACACATTCACAGAAACAGGAAACACACCTACTCCATGAATATGCAGGCTATTGTCGGCCATCTTGGTGTTTTCCTCAATGTTGTTACAAATTACAGTGGCAGTGTGCATGATTCCTGTATCTTCCGCCAATCTGTCATCAACCAGCGGTATCAGAATGGCACCTATGGGAATGGATTGCTTGTTGGTAAGTACAACTCTATCACACAACACACCACAAGGCACTCAATTATGTAGGTAAACAATGTCAAATCGCTCATGTTTTGAATTACACTGTGCATACATTGTTGCAGTCGCAACTTTTATCTCCAAACATATAATGCAAAAGAACAACATATAGTTATTAAGCCTTACCAAGGGAGTAGCCAGGAAATTAAATAACCACTCACTTTGAGCCTCAAGGAACAAAAAAATATCGTTCCAAAGTTATTGATCCTAACACTTACCATTCAAGTACCCGTGGTTTTAGCTCCCCTTAGTACAATGCTTAAGAATGATGCATATTGCAGCTGTAAATTTTAAGATGTTTGCAAAATTGCACATTTAACAGTATTAACTTATTACTTTCATTCTTACCTATTTTCACTCTATCTTTCTTTCCAACCTTCTATCTATGTCCTCCATTTCCATTCTCATCATTACATTTTTTCACCTCCCTTTACTTTTGTTCATTATTTTTACATTTTATGTGTACACCTTTCTAGCTTTATGCCCTTCTCTTTATTCCTATTCATTTTTTTTGCTGCTTGCCATCTTCACATTCTTCTCTTTTTGTTTTGTCCTTTTTTTTTTTTAAATCAAATAGCAAAATAGAGAGAAAGAGGAGGAAGCCAGAGTGCTCATTCGTCTCCCCTGGTCATAGGTACATATAAACAAAGAGAACGAGCTTAGAGCTGCACTCTAGAAAACCCAATCCAAAGGGTTATTGAATTTTAGCCTCCTTGACAGGGAAACCAGTTGGTTTTTTAGAAGAACCCTCACCATCATCATCATCGGGTTCCCACCCAGGAGGCTGTGTGCCTCCTCGGTGTGCTTCAATGCCTGATTACAGCGGAGCTGTTTTTTTTGTTTGTATTTTGTGAATAGTGGATACCGTGAAAGTGGAGGATTAAAACTACCTACAGGGTACCTAATCCTTTATTATATGGCCCCTGGGGTAGGATTACATGGTCCCTGGGGTAGGATTTTTAAATCACCATGCAGTCCTTCTTCCCATCTTTCCTTACCTTTTGTTTTCCTTCCACTCATTACATCTTTCTTTACCTTCTTTCCTTCTCTTGCCCCTTCATCCTTCACTCAGTTCTACGTTCAAATTTATTTGTCTGCTTTCCTTCTTTGTATGTCTACTTCCATAGCTAATCATAATTATTTTTTTCTGTTCTTATCATTTTTTCTTAACCTTCTTTCCAAGCTTAATTCTTTTCTTCCCTCTCCCTCCTTTATGTATTCCACTTCCTATGTGTTATGTGTACTTATGTTCCATCCTGCTTCCTGTTAGCTTTCCTTCTTTACCCATTTGCAGTCTGCTTTCCTTCCATCCTGCTGTTGCACTGCCTTTGCGTCTAACTTAATTTTTCCATTCAATTTAAATAAAGCCTCTTTCTTTTGTCACTGTTTCAAGCACCTTTGACGCACAGTTATAGCCTGGTATTCAATGCTTCTACTGTTGATAAGTTTCTCATTCTGACTTCCAATTACATTTCAGCCACTGATGATAGTTAAGAAGGGCTGTAAAAAAATCTGTCCCAAGCTCCACTGCTCAATCCGGTATAGCTGGTGCTTCCCTATGACCTTGAGTAGGACCTGTTGACACTCTCGAAGTCAGTATTGCCCACATAAACCAGTCTAACGGGATGAGGGACTGTTATCTATCATTATGCTATGGTGGAGGACATGGCCTTTTCCTAACTACCTGGTGATGTGAAAAAGTTCTGCAGAATATTGCAAGGACCAATAGGTATGAAGTAAGGCAGGCCACTACAAAGGACATCACACAGTTTACAAATGACAATATTGTATACTATGGACAAATTGCTACCCCTTCCCAGTCAACAATAATTTAGACCACAACCTGATTATGCACATCCAATGTAGAGGGACCATGTGACAGTGTGCAAGTGGTGTGCCACCCTCCGGAATCACAACTGAGGATACAGAAGTATAGGGCTCATTGTCATCTACATTATTATTAGTACCAGTAATCTGTATCACACAGTGTAAGAGGGTGAACCACATATTTCATGACAATGTTTTTGAAATCTGCACTACATTACCTAATGTCATCTCCAGACAACAAGATGACACGTGCACAATGGTGCAATGGTGCTACTCGGTTAGCCAAATACATAATTTTGTCATTAATTGAACATAGAACAACATGATGGATGTTGTGTATTTCAAAGAAAAACACAATCCACCTGTTCACTTTGCATTCAGGTTAGATCAGCCTTTTACACAATCAGCAATGTACAGTGGCAGAAAAAATAACATGAGAAGCCAGGTGCATATTCAGATATTGTCTAAGACATTCATGTAACAATACATTGTAATGATCAGATACAACTAGACATTGAGAAACCAAAGCATCGCCTGTGTGAACTCTGTGTCCCACAAGTCATTCCCATGGGCAAGAGAAGAGATGACATTACACACTTCTATGAGATTGCAAATCAATTACACACAGCAGTACTGCAATAGTTACTCACAGCAATGCAGCATTACAATACACATCAAAGACACATATCCCATACTATTTACACAATATGTAAAGAATTGCTGTGACTGGATCACCACAGCTCTCACCCAAGGGCCCAGATTGTGCAGCAAGGTGCTCCCTCATACATACACCACATTTCCTATTATAGCTAACAATAACTTCTTCAAGGGCATATCATGAGTGTAATAGAGGAAATCCGCACTGTTACTGCCAGCACAGTCACACAATGAATGGATACCAAATACTGTCAAAGATATGCCCTACACTGGCCCCAAGGTGTCTTGCATTGCAGTGTACACAGTATACTTGTTCAATTGTTCTGTGCAACCTCATAACACATTTACTAACTTCTGTATAGTGTCCTTACCAGGGCCTGACTGGCCGTAGCAGGCACAGAGCATTTTCCTGGTGGGCCAGAGGGGTGGGGGCAGGTTTGTGCCCGCAGGGGCCGCTTTACTTACTGGGGGCCAGTTTTGCAGCAGTGCTGCTATATCGGCCCCCTGTAAGAAAAGCGGGAGCAGTGCTTTTTGCTAGCACCCCACCCCCTCCCAGGGCCGGTCGAGCAGCAACCTGCCAGGGCTGGTTACTGTTCCCAGTCCGGCCCTGGTCCCTACAGTGGACACTGTGCACCAGCATGTGTTGATAAACATTGCCCAGGGTCACATACATTCCCTTTCATGTCCATGCCTGACACATTGAAACATGTAGATCCTGCAAAAATGTGCTTACCAATTTTGTGCCAGAAGGAAGTAACTCCTACAGCTACTGTCATGTGTAATGTAATTGTAAGGATGAAGATTCACTATTTTAAATGTTACCCATACATCCAAAAGGCGAAGCATGTTAGACAATTGTCTCAGAAATCTTTAAGTTCACATTGACATTGGTGAATAATCACATCCCACAAGGCATTGGTAGTTTGCTGATTCTCAGCTAATGAGATTATCTCAGGGGACAACGTGAAAGGCTCTGTAGTAATGTGTAAGCTATTAGCAATTGGCAAATATATGTATTAGATGCTGTTTAAGGGCATGTACTAGACCATGTGCAAGGTGAATGTAGAAAGCTGGACACTGGACACAATGCTGACTAATGTACTTCTTACCCACATCATGATTGTAGGCCAATGTACCTCTTTTTGCATTTTCTTTTTCAGCTGACCAAGGTTATGCACTCATGCCACGGGTGATGACACCGGTATAAAATCCTCAGACTCAGCAACAGAGGGAATACAATGTTGCACTTGGCCGCACCTGGTCGTTAGTTGAAAGGACTTTTAGCGTCCTAAAATCCCATTTTAGCTGCCTGGACATATCTGGTGGGAGACTGTGATACTCACCACCCCTGGTATGCAAAATTATTCTTGTTTGTTGCATACTACACAACATATGTATCCGGTCTAATACACCTTTGCCCAATGACAATGTGGATCTGGAAAATCTTGAGGATGGAGGGGAAGAAAAAGAGGACCAGAGGTAACCTGCCAGTACAGCAGCAGCAACCCGGATGAGGGATGGAATCATCAATAATTTCTTCACAGAATGACACATTAATTTAATGTTCACCTATAAATATGGACTAATTAATTTCATGGTTATGTATAAAAATAAACATTAACTTAACTAACATCTTGTAAGCTTTGTTAATCATATTTGAAGATTACAATTCTGGCATACTGTAGTTGATCTCCTTAAGTCTGTCACACAGACCAATCACCTAGCAGATTATATAACACTACCTATGACATAAGCTAGTTTAATTAAATATGTAGTGCATGTCAACTACAAAATGCAGATGGAGCACCATTGAGAAATACTATGTGCTTGGTGTGTTGTACCCAATGTAGCACCAGGTCCATCTTTCATTTGAGTGTAGGAGTCAAGATATCCTGCTTCCGGTGCATAGATGTATCTGGGGGCAGACTGCACTTCTCACTGCCAATGGTGTGTGAAGTAATCTTCGTTTGCTGCATTTCACTCAAAGTATATGTGCAGACAAAAGTCCCATAGCTACATGACAGTGGTGAGCAGGATCACCTGGAAGGTGGGGAGGCTAAAGAAGTAAAGCATAAGGTTGCAAGACCAACTATTGCATCCATACAGTGGATGGAAAACATATTTCACCAATTATACACATACTGTAGGTCTTGCAGGCGATACTTCCCCTATATCTCAGACATGTGTCACTATAACTATAGGTTGGTAAATGTCTTGAAATGCAAACACAGTGTAAGACTCTGCTTTCCACACTGTACTAACCTTAAATTGGCCTACAACACTCTTCACGAACACTGACACATAGATTAGCCATGTGATAACGGAGAAAGCAACTCCTTTAACTAATGTGTACTTAGGCCAAATATGTTTACAACGCAATGAGAACAATGTGTGGATGTGCTATGCCCACCACCATGAATGTGCCATGACAAGCAAATTTGACAACAGGCGCTATCCTCATCACATCACACTTACTGTGTGTCTCAATCCACAAAACAACTGATGCAAGTCTTATGAGTAGAGTGCGTCGGGGATCCCAACAAGCATGGCCAATACATGCAAGGTGACATGCAACGTTTTACACCCTCAATGGCTAATACAATGTGCTCAGAAATTTCAAAAATATAATGGTACCAAAATGAAAAGGCATCACCTAGCTCTAAAATGCAGCACAACCAATGGAAACATTGATAGGTTAATGGATGTAAACTAGGTATTTGTTAGCACTACACTTGTCAACATATCTACATTTTTCCAAGCCTAGTTGAACACAAATAAGAGCATGCACTCCTAGGAAATGGTCATGTCACATAGTGTTGTCTGTCACCAGGAAACTGCCCAACACTCATGAACACACATAAATATCAAATAGGTGTCACATCATCCTATGCTACCACCACCTCACACATTCATCCACATATGGGCCCAAAACCATAGTGGGACATGGACAATTTTGGCTCCATCATGCAGGACACATATTTCACTATGTAAAAAGACATGCATAATGAGTCAAAACTACTTAGGGCCACATTTACTAGGGGATACCGCCAACTGAGCGTCACTTTTTGTGATGTTCTGATGGCGATCTCACCTTCTACAGATTTTCAAAGTGGTGTCAAGCCACGTAACATGGCTGAATGCTGCATTGGAATTGGGGCACATGTAAATGCTCCACTTAGCATGAAAGCTGTTTGCAAAGGGTGTTGCAGTGGGGCTTCTGCTGCAACATACTTTGCCTCATAATGTGGCCCCAGATTTAGTAAGCTGAGGCTGCGCCAAAATATGTAATGGCTCTGAAAAGGAGGCTTCAGAAGGGTGATACGAGTGTAAATCATTGCATTGTCCCCTTAGTTTGCTCTTCAAATGTGTGATGCATGCTGCTGCACACTTTGAAGAAACAGCATAATCCCATTCAGAACTGTTAGGGGTAATCTATGACAAAAAGTCTGAAGCTTGTGTTGTACAAAAATTGGTAGCATGGCGCTTTGTCTTGTCTTAACACACAGGGATGAGGCATATTTACCATAATTATGGTGCAACCATGTGCGTGCCCTAGCGCTGGTGCCAACAAATCTGGGCAGTGCCAGTGCAGGCACATTTGCGCCATGTAGCAAGGGTGACTGCGCTGCATGTTTGTCTTTCTGTGCATGAAGGGACACCTTACAGTACAGAAAATAATATTAAAAGGCAAATTGACTCATCCATGACTGCTGCAGAATGCAGCACACAGGGAATAAGCTGAAACGCATGAGTACGTATTACATATCTCCCAGTCTAGCCTGTCTAACGGCGCATTTTCAAAGATGTCAAAGTTGACAGAGCCACAGATGTATGAATCTGGTGCAGCATCAAAAGTTTCGGATGTTGTGGTAGAACGTCCAACACAACTTTAATTTCACACCTCTTTACTGTAGCCGACTGCTGTGGTAAGGCAAATATGGACAAAGTGGCGAGAATTCATGTTAAGGGGCTTTGCCCCACCCTGTAAATATGGGAATGTTTTTAACACCACCAAAGCAAAAAGAAAACTGGTGTTCCGTTGGCGTTTGTGCCTTGTATGCATGCCCCCAAATCTTTGGCACAAGTAGTAAATGCTTGGTTGACACATATGTGTGTGCCTCAACCCCATGACAATGGTACACACCTTGCTGGAATGGTGTAAGTACTTGCCACATATATAGTCACACATACAACATATGGAAAACAGTATGACTTGTACAATTGCATGCATTGCCAATCACACATTGTGAAGTATGGCGCAGCATTGATCTGTGAAGGTTTGCATGTTGACAGCCTAGACACATTTTGAACCAAAGACATCTGACCAAGGAAAGTCACATACACAACATATGTCACATGCCATAGCCATAGACTGTTATCAGGCATGCAACAGCTAAATAAATGGTACAAGTACAGTTTAAATACCACTTAGCGTTCATTTTTTTCCCGCAATACAGGTTAGCATGAAGCTTTTCATAGCAAAAAAACTCGCAGAGGTAATGATTTGTCAATTGAAATTCCACTCTAAACCGTAAGCAGCAAAAAATTCACGCAAGCTTGCAAAACGAGCCGCAAACACACAGGAAGTGGTCAGCATGCATCCTGTCCCCAGGAATTGTGCTGTACACTTTCACTTTTCCTCACACTGTTAGTGTCCTTTGAGCTGTGTGGTTGTGCTTGGAGGATTGTGCTGAATCTCTGTGGTCAAAGTGTACTTGTGGTGTCTAGTCTGTTGTCCCTACTGTCCCTGCCAAGTCCTGTGTCACATATTTGTTGTGTTTTTTTGTGTTTTTGCTCTTGACTTGTTGGGTGTCTGTCTACTAGATGTATAGTTAAGTTTTTGATATTTACTGTTACTTTAGGTTGGGTTTTCTTTACATAGTGGGCCTAGGACTGTGGGGGAAGATGTTGGGGGAAGGAAGGGAGGTGCAGATGTTGTAGGATGCATTCAAGGCATTCCCCTGGCTAGTGAAGTTCTACATTCCCAGGATGGTTGAGAGTGGGGGAAGTGTGTTGGTGGGCTATGATGTGAAGGTCTGGAAAGTGCGCTGGGACTGTATCCGCAGGCCCATGCAGCGCATCTTGGTATGTACAGGACTGTCCAACAACTTAAACATCGGTGGCAGGATTGCGTTGGCTGGGAGAACGACCTGTTGAACAACCAGGGCATCATTGTTGGCAGGCAAGGTGGTAAGTATATGAATGTAATTGCCTGCCTTCACACTGTGTGTCCCATGTAAATTACTTTATTCAATGTTGATATGTTAGGTCGGAAACAGCCTGAAGACTCCATGGGGCATATGTACAAGGAAACTGTTGGAGCGCGGCATTAAGCCTCAATTGCTAACACCGCGCTCCGACAGTTTTTCAAACGCAGGGATGCGCCGAATTTAGGAGCATGCAGTGCACCCTTGCATTTCCCCTAGCGCTGGCATTAAATTTAGCTGCCTTGGGCCAACGCAGGCACTCTTGCAACATTGTGCAAGGCTGCCTGCATTGGAGGGAAAGCTTGTTTATGTGTAGGAAGGTGTCCCTTCCTGCACATAAACAATCAGTAATGGGGATTTGTAGCTTCTATGTGTGCTGCAGAATGCAGTACGCATAGGTACAGCACATTACAAGTAAACATTAGCCCTTGTAGGTCTACCCGAAAACCTCCTACTTGGAGTTGTTAGATTTGGGTTTCCCACAGACTTGCTAATCTGGGCCATCGTCAAAAGAAATGGGTCTTGTGTTTGTATGCCCAACCCAATACCTATAAGCCCCTTTGCTGTAGTGTACTGCAGTGGTAAAGGCCATATTTACAAGGTGGCTCAAGCCACCCTAAGTCGCACTGTGCCACCTTGTAATTAATGTACATGACGCAGCACCACCCAAGCAACCAAAAAAGAGTTTCACCGTTGACAAGATGGTGATTGTTTACATGCATTCAAGTATGTGAGTAAAATGGTAGACTGATGTCTCAGGGTCTGATGTGCTGGTGAGATGGAAAATAACAACAGCTTGCAGTGTTTGACATACAAGTGATGTATGTTAGGTGTTTTCTGACACACAGCTGTCAATAGGTGGTTCAGCAATGTTTGATGTAGTTGCCACTCTTAAATCATGTTCACAAGAGAAGCACCTATTGACTCCAGATTCTCTTGGACAACTCAATACTGCATTGAGCATGTGCTGTGTGTGTCAGTCATTTCACACCCCTTCATCTATGCAACCTACACATGGTTTAAATTACTAGATGTTATATGTAGATAGGTCGAGACGACACATGATACTTGTGCCACATGATCTTCATCATTACTCCTCTTTCCTGTTTTACAGCTGGACGCCCATTGTTCATGCAAGGGGACATTGATGCCTTCAAGGACCCTCATGCCACTGGTGAGTGCCTTAGTCCCTGTCTGTTTGATCCCCAAATAAGTGTTTGTGATCACTGGTATTGTAGAGTGTTGATCCCACACTGTGTGTGCAGAAAATAGTTATTATCTCAACCACAATGAGGCATATTCATTCGAAGATATTGTAGCGTTGAGCTGCTGCAAAATCTGCTGCACTGCACCACAACATTTTCTGAACAAAGGGATGCCCCATATGTACTATGCTATGGAGCACCCCTGCGTTTTCCCTGCAGCGATGCCCCGTATTATTGCGCATTCCTTGCTTCCATGCATTTTCCACATGTTGGAGCACATCATCATCACTTTTGCCATGACAGCGAGCTCCACAATTCTTGTGAAAGGATGCCCCTTTAAAGGTTTGTACACTTATGTTCAGTACATTCTCACCCATTGGGCCCATCCTTCCACATGACAAATGATGCTGTAACCTGATGGTGCAGCTCCAAATCTTGATTCTGTGTGTTCTTGTTGCACCATGTACCTGCAAGTGTTGTGAAGTCAACTGCAACATCTATTGCTACGCCCTAGGCAAATATGCCTTCTTGGTATTGTAGCAAGTGTACATGGGAGCATTTGTCCACAGTGGATGGCTAGGGATTATATACTGCACATGGTGTAGGCCATTGTGACTCCAAGAGTATGGTAACCTTGTGAGTTTCCTGTAGCACTATCACCTTGTACATATGTGACACAGGTTTATCTGACATCTGCCTCTGCATCTGTGTTTACAGTGCAGATACAGGCAACAATATGAAAAAGGGATGTTGGAGATTTCTATGACCGGACTGGGGATCAATGTGCATACTGGCATGATATGGCAATCACTGACGATCTGAGCATTACAGTTACACTTGTCAATGAAACTGATTCATACAATGAACTTGTCTCATACACATGTTGGGACCTGTCATATGTCAGAAGGTTTGATGACTGGTCCACACAAGACCTACAACAGGCTGGAATTGAGATTTCTCTTTTTGGACAATGTGATTTGGGCAACTACCCTTTCCACGACTGTACCCTTTATTACTTACCATGTGCTCAGTTTTTCTTTAGCATTGTGTTACGGCAGCTGCCTTGTGACATAGAAGTACTCACATGCTTCAAGTAGATGACTACAGCATGAAACCTGGATCTGTAGCTGTGGAGACACATCAGACTATGTAGTGCATTGTAGTTGGGAGTTGAGTGACTTTTGTGTAGTTGAAACACTTTGGTGCTTAGTTGTATGCCCCTACTACACCCAATGTGTCCTATGAGTATGGGTAAATATTCTGCCCTGTGGCCGTAATGGTCCTGAAAATCAGTCTCCTTGTGTACGTTCCCCTGGTAGACTCAGTCTGAGTATATGGTAATGTCAGTATTTCACTTAGGAGACCATCCACTGATGCTGTGGAGCTCTGCCATTGCAATGTGGTATTCCGTTCATTACCCTAAAGGTCAGAATTTGATGTTGTGAGTTGAAAATGACGTCACCTATGAATGGCCCCATCAAGCTTCAAGTTGTAAAAAATTGTAACAGACTGTTACCTTCCTGTTGGTGTTAACTTGAGTTTTGAAAAGACTTGTTAGCCATTGTTGTTTGTCCTGTTTCTTACACCTTGTCATGTGTTTATTTTCTTACAGACAACATGTCACCTCAGGCAGCCAAGATATTCAGGCTAAGAAAGGACAGATGCCACCATATACGGAGAGTTGCCAAGAGCTACTGGGCAATGCAACATAGGTATGAGGAGGAAACGACTGCAGGAAGATGGAAAGTTTTACCCCAGGGTGCCCCAAGAGATGCCACAGCAAGTGGAAATATGTCAGCCAGTGCAAGGCACCACACTGACACGGATGACATACCCAGCATCTCTGGTGCCCAACACCCTTCCCCACGAACTGCATCTGCCTGACCTGCAGCACCAACTCCACCTGCCCAATCAGCCGCACCAGCCGCAGCTGTCCAACCTGCCGCACCGGACTCCACTTGCCTCACAAGCACAGCCATTTGCTCTCGGCAGGGAAGACAGGAGGCTACTGTTGGAACTTATTGTAAGGGTGGTTACATTGGAGCAGCAAATGGAGCAGGTGCTCAGACATTTGGATGATATTAAGGGGGCACTGGGCCTCCCTTTCTAAAAAGGTGTTCCTGTACTTGAGCCCTTTTAGAGTCCCCCCCAAATCCAATTTTCTATATTTTATATTTGTAAATATGTTTTGAAATGTTGGGTAATGTTATAGTTAGTGTAGGCTTAAGTAGTATAAAGGGATACCTTTACTCATCACTTTAAAAATGACAGGTACCACACCTCCCTGGCTTAGCTTAGTGTTAGGTTTAGACATAGTTTTAATGTAGTCTAGATTTATCGTAGTGATATGGGTTAGGTTTCCATTTCGTTTGGGTGGGGGGGTTGATGTTTTAGTACTTGTGTAGGATGTAATAAAAAAAAATAAAAAAATTAGAACAGAAAAAAATATATATTTGTTTAGGATATCTCTTTAGGTAGTCTATGCTTATGTATAGTTGTCTTTGTCCTGTCTCCACATGTGCCTTAAGTGGGGTGGGGGGTTGATGTTTAATATATGTTGTTAAGTGTGTAGGCTAAGATGAGGTTTTTAGGGTAGTGTTAAGTATAATTAGGATAAGGGAGTGTAGTGTAGGTTAGGTTAGAACTTTAGCATAGGGTAGGAAGGTTTAGATTTAGTTACTTTTGTGCTTAAATAAACGTATAACTTTTTCTTAATTGTAGTGTCAGTAATGTATAATGTGGAACAGAGAGGTATTAAGCTAGGATTTTCTGACTATTAATCTGTTTTACCAACTTGATTAATTGCACAACATGTGTGAGTTGCTTCATATCTAGGGACAAGGGACTGTCGTACAGCCTATTAATTGACATGATCAAACATGCATACAATGTAGATTGTAAGTTGTGCCTTTTCTCATTGCATGGGGAGAGGGTGCTAAATAAGTTGTCTGATACAAGAATATTGTGTTTTACAAAAGCATTAGGTCTTGGAGGAATGGAGCAACCTCTGACTTCTCTACTAATGTTGTTATGTTGCGTGGTACTTAGTTAGCTGCGTATTAGAAAGAGCTGGGATGCACACCGTTATTTGCTCAATTTATACGTTTCCAGAAATCATCAAAGAATGCGTGCATACTGGTGTGTGCCTTGCCCTGGTGGCACATAAATAGTTAGTCTCTGGGTGTGAGAAGGGGAAACGCGGTAGATTGGATATAGGGCTCACGAGTGTGTTCAAGGTTGGTGAATTACACAAAGTGCAAGTTGAGAGCGGGTTTAAACATGAGAGTCATGAAGCTTTATGGGGTTGAAGGGTGAGGTATTATGTTTTTGTTTGACATTAAAAACAAGGAGTAAGCTCATGTTAATGTACAGTAGCACTTTTTAGTAACTATAGCGGTTTTGAGCAGTTTGGTTTATATTGAATATGCATTTTTAGTTATGTATAAGCCGATCTGTAATTATACAATGTTTTACCTTGTAGTTACCCCGAAGAAGGACTTATGTAGTCCGAAATGCATTGGGTTTTAATAAAGAACATGCCTGGGATGAATTATGCGTTGGTCGTGTTATTGATAGAGGTCCGGATGGTCACATCAGGAGCACAAGAAACTTGGAAAATTGCATAATACTCCAGTGTGGATTAAGCTTGGTCAAGCATTCTAAGAGGACTTAAAGGATTGACAATTTGGTGATCAATGGATTAAATTAAAAACGTCGTGTACTTACACTTTTGGCTGTGCAACTGGTTTTGGGGTGAAAATGTCACCCCTTCCATTTATACTAACTTAGTTAGCTGCCTCATGACCTATGGCAATAACATTTGGTTGTCACCCTCAATGAGGTGTTTACACTGGTTACCATGTTTGGACATGATACTTTACAAAAACTGTTCTTTCCATTCACTTTGCGGGCACGTTACCAGTTAAAAAAGTTTGAGGCCTACTTGATTTGCCACTCAATGTATTTCAGACATTGTGTCCATCACACATGTTCTGACATCTTACTATCTATCAAGGTCCCAGAGCCTGCAGACACCAAAGTTTAAATTTTACTCTGTGGTTGATGTAGTGGCTACACAGATTAGCCATTGTTGACACCGGTCCTGTTTCATGGTGACAGATAACACACATCTGGCAATTGAATGTGCATTTATTTACATGTGCAAAACAGACTTGGTCACACTGGGCCAGTTCATTTGACAACAACCCCAAAGGATGTATATAGCTAGTGGATGAACAGACAAACAGAGTCCTTGTGGGGAACATGTTAAGAGACATGTAGAGGAATTGAAAAAAATCAGTCAGGAGGATGATTGCAGTGTCATTGGGGAGGAATGGCCATAATGGCAGTCCACAAATGTCCAAGGTGAATATAGCAAATTCACGATGAGGACAGTGATAGATGATGTTCCCAGGCATGATTATAAGCACAGGGCTAAGCAGAAACTGGACATTTGACACAGATGAATGCTACCGCAAGGTTCTCCTTTGGAAAGATGTACCATCCACATCTTTCTCCTCTGATGTGTGCAGTGTCTCCCGTGAGGGTGTTGTGGTACATGCGACAGGGGAGGGAGACACAGACATATTAGGGGCGGAAGATGTGGATGCCGTAGCTGCTTTAGCATTCATCTGTGCCAACACATGAGGCATCACTGCAGTGAGGAGGATATGCTGGTTTTGTAGCACAGCAGCAACGTCGCGATGGTAGGCAGCCATGGCAGCCATGTGGGAGTCTTGCTTCCGCTCCATGGTCTCCAAGATTTTTCGGATTGCCCGCATCTCATTGACCACCTTGCTGGTGCCTCTTTGGCTGTTCAGTTGTTGGTGCCTCTGCCTCATGACACCAGCGATGTCAGCCAGGGACTGCTGGAGGCCACAGAGTGGAGAGTAGGTGCCTCTGATGGCAACCGAGGTATCCCTAATAAGACTGAAGCACCCACAGACCCCCTATACTGTGGATGCCAGGGTATCCAACCCCACCTGCACCTGATCTGCCATCTCCCGCTGGACTCCCACTGCAAGCCGTTGGAAGGCAACCTGTGCATCCTCAGAGTCCAGGGGTGTGGCTGTGGTGGTAAGTGGTGCCTGTTGGTTATTTGGTAGGGCAAATGGAGACGCCAAAACGCTGCTGACCCTCCCCGGGTCTAGAGATGGTGTTCCTATGAAGTCCAGGAGCTCTTGGAGGGTGTCATGGTATATGGTTGGGAGGCTTTCTTCATTATCACCATCATCAGTGATGTCTGGGACAGTGTGCTGACCAGGAGGTAAGGTTTCATACTCTTCAATGGAAAGGGCAAATACTATTGTTGCTTTCTGTTACATATTGACATGTTGTTAAGGATTTGAAATTCAAAGTGCATGACCCTTTCCATTCTCCTGTGTTACATGGTACACCTGTTACACAAAGCTGTGTATGCCAGTTTACACTGTCCATGAATGTTACATGTCAGGAGTACAGGATTTTAACATTAGCCCTGTGTGCCAACACTAAGGGGCATATTTACAATCCCCTATCACCACAGGTACATCACTTTTTCTGAGGTTCCTGTGGCGATACGGGCTTCACTATGGTGCAAGGGTGCCTGCATTAGTGATAGGCAGCTGATTTTGGCACCAGCGCTAGGGAGAACGCAGGGGTGCACAGTATGTTTGAAAATACTGCGCATCCCTGCCTTTTCAGAATGGCAAAGCGTGGTGTTGGCATTGTTTGCTTAACACTACACTTCGCCATTCTGTAGTAAATATGCCCCTAAGTGGCTACAACCTATCATAGTTATCAAATGGTAATCACTAACATCCTTTATATTTCATCATATGCAGAGTAGGTGTTCTGCAGGGTGTGAGACTTTTTATGTATCTCTTCCACACACGTGTATGTGCGCATTGATCCCTCTGTGCATTGAAGACAAAGGTCCATACAGCCAGCTTACTGCCACACAGTTATGTGACCATGATGATGAATGGCTTATCCTGTACCTACTACACTTGCATCATTTGTGGCTATCCACAACAGACTAATTTTGCAAGCTGTTACGAGGTGACATGTAATGCAGCACCCAAGATGATGGTTTTTTTTTGGTGATGGTGAGATTTCATAACGGAGGGTCCTTTTGACAAGATTTTGACTAGACATGGTGCGGCAAGCACTTTATCTATGCAACCCAGCATATTTCCACATACACAGGGCTGCCCCATACTAAGATTGAGCGTGCCCTCCGCATGTGTTTTTCCCTGCAAATGCAATGATGACAACAGGAAAACTGCAAGACAGATAACTTTGGGTTCAGGGATGGCTGCATCAGTGCACAGCAGACCTTTTTACAACAGCACAGGGGTGTGCACATGGGTGACAAATACTCCAGTGTATTGGGTTCTTCCATGCACTAGTGAAAGGACGCATGTTGAAACAAACCAATCTGATTGCATTTGCAACCAGCCACGTTTACATTACCTAGGGCCCGCATGTAGATTAGATGTCATTCACCACAATACGCAAGGCCATAAATACTATGTCATATTGCCAACAGAACATTACTTTTAGCGACATTCTGTTGGTTAAATGCACTCCTCCTTATTGGCAATGCAGCATTTAGCCACTTATGGTTGATTAATGCCACCTTTTGAATGAGGCCCCTTCCCACCCTTCACTTACCATGAAAGGGATGTGCAATGCATGTTTCCATGAGCATTCCAATACCACAGGCATGTACATTTTTGACTATCACATATCTACAAGGCTGGGGCAGAACCAACAACTTTGGACAGGTAAACACTAGGGCCTTATTTACAAGCCCCTTGGGCCGCCATTATGTCACTTTTTCTAATATTGAAAAAGACGCACCTGCAACGCAAGGGGCATGTAAATTATGGCCCTGTTCTCAGGAGAGCAAAATGCGGAAAACACATTTATCAATTTCTCCAAAATGTTTGCTCTTTGTATGTGTGCTGCATTCTGCTGCAAACATAGAAACAGCAAATCACCTCTAAGGATTGTTTATGCGTAGGAAGGTGTCCCTTCCTGCACATCAACATTTGGAACTGCTGCGCAGACATCCTAGAGACATGGCACAAGGGTGGCTGAGCTTTTACAAGTCAATTTTAAAGACAACAGGACTTAGTGACATGCAGGGGTGTGTTGGTGTTTTTGTGCCAACAGCACATCCCTGCATTTCTATTCTTTTGGAGCACCGTGCTACCAATTTTGGGGCAACACCGCGCTCCACTAGATTATGGTATATATGCACCATATTTAGTACAGGAAAGTGCCATATCTTGACAACAATGCACATAACTGCTATTACAATGTTTGTTAATCTAGGATGACTGTAAGACTTGCAACACTGCCTGATGCAGATATTTAGATAGGAGACACATGACTGTTCACTTGTCATTGTTTGTACACATGAAGGGCTTAGTTACAAGGCATTTGCACCACCAGTATGTCGCTTTCAATAAGGGAAAAGTGACATACTAGCAGTGCAAAGGGCTTGTAAATAAGCCCCAGATTACCTATGTGGCTACAATTTGACCTGCACGCAGTGTGGGATAGCGCTGATGCATAGGTGCCTGGACTGTACAACATGACATATTTCCCTCCTTGTTGTTAGTTACCCTGTTGTTGATGTAGTTGGTCATAGTCAGCACTGTCCAGTCCCTCTACTCCAACCACTGACTCCTCACAGATGACTGCGGACACCTGTTCCTCCAAGGCATCAAGCTCCTCCTGGGGCGCTGGACTCCCACCTCCGGTCTGCAGTGCTGCCTGTCGATTGCTGGCAAGTTTCTGCTTAGTCTTGCGCTTGGCATCATGCCAGCGCTTTTTGCAGTCCATCACTGTCCTCTTGACTTCTACAACAGAGTTCACCTTGTTGACTATGGACTGCCATATGGCATTTTTGGTCTCACCTTGGAGCTGACGAAGAGCTGGTATTGATGCTCTGTCACCTCCTCAATCAGGATCACATTTTCCTCCTGACTTATTCTGTATTTCCTCTTACTCTTCCCCATGGACTCTGGCTGGTCATCCTGGCTGTTGAGGGTGTTGGGGGGGATAGTTGTCCTATGCTGAACTTGGCCGTGGCTTCTCCATTCTGCATTCAGGTTTTTTTTTCCTTAGCGGTGTATTTGTAAGCTTTTTGCCGCTAAACACTGAAAAGTGACATTGGACTGACTAGCGCAAACATTCTTGCTGCTAATTGGCCAGCAATCACTTTTTTCACACTAACGTGTATTTTGTTTATGCCTTGACATTAGCGTTAGTGTAATTTTCCCAGCCACTAGCTGATCCTAACGCCACATAGCGACATATTGTAAATACGTCACAAACATGGCGTTTGGATTTGGTGATGGGCAGCGGTAAAAAAATTGTCGCTAATCAGCGTGAAAACTTCTTAGCGACAGTTCTTGTAAATATGCCCCCATGTTTCATTTGGCCACTCAGCAGCGCTTTTTGCTTCAGTGGTATGGGATTTTATTTTCGAAAAATGAAAAAACTAATGGTTCAGACAC
This sequence comes from Calotriton arnoldi, assembly GCA_963921515.1. Classification (NCBI taxonomy): domain Eukaryota; kingdom Metazoa; phylum Chordata; class Amphibia; order Caudata; family Salamandridae; genus Calotriton; species Calotriton arnoldi. The sequence goes on along the minus strand of CAWUFW010018659.1, from coordinate 55,636 downwards.
CTTGGGAATTTTAATCCAGGTTGTGAGGATTATTTGAACTTTTACTGTTTGGGACCTTTGGACTTTTTCTGGTGATCCAGAGCAAGAATTAAAATACTCGGAGTGTCTGCTTTAAATAGGGCGGACATTCTGTGGTACTTGGACCGATGGTCCAATGCCTGCGGGGCCATTAACCTAAGGTTTCTGCTGGTAGAACCAGCAGGGCTTCTGCTGTGGTAATATGATGGTTCTTACACAGAAAACGTACCGAAGCACACAACTTGAGTCCAGACAATTCTGATAAACATACAGTCCAATGGTGTATCAGCAGTAGAGGTGAACAAAGGTTTCTTATGTTTCACGTTTTTCTTCAAATCTTCATATTACATTACAACACATCTACAAAACAGCAGCTGACACGAGTTTCATCTACAAGCCTTTTTTAAGGCTTCAAATGGTATACATAAACATCCCCCATTATATTCGGTTTGGATGGAAACTTGGAAAGACCAGGAAACCTCTATAGAGTAGTACTAAAGTTGAAATGCCAAAAGAAGCTCGCTCAACCATGAGAGAAGATCAAAAAGACATGAGTGTAAAAGAAGAAATTATCCCAAGACCTGTCCAAAAGAGAGAGCATGCGGCAAGAAACTCGTACTGTGTCAACAATGTGTGGATTGTTATATGGTGCCAGTGTATACCGAATTCAGAAAAGATATGGCTCTAAGAAATTTAGGAGTCCGAAAGGCCCATGTCACAATAAGAGCTGAGAACATAAGTGTATCCCCGTGATATTGCCAGGCCATTCTGTGTAATATATACCTGTAAGTTGGTGTGGAATCCTATGTTCGTGTAGTACTCAGTATATGAATGAAAGGCAAACGTCTGCAAAAAAATAATCAATAGTTTGTCAGGGAAGGGAGACAGTACATTACTGCGCTAACCTGCCAGTCTTGTTTTTTTAAAATAGATTTTTATTTCATTTTCAAAACATTGCAGCAATAGCAAATAAAGACAACATATAGCAAATCTGGAGTTCAGCCCCAGGGACCGCATGGTAGTGACAGCAACCATAAACAATCATCTTTCCCTCTACCATCTCACCCATCCACAGACACCCGTTGGCCCATACAAGTTTAATATCAGAAGTAAACACCATGTTGAGAACATCAATACGCCTGGCCACAGCACACCCGCACTCCTCAGGGCACACCCTGGCTCTGTCTCCCACTTTCTTCCAGAGTTTCAAGGAGTAATGTTGCATCCATTTACCCCAGACCTTACAGAATCTTTGGGGGTAGCCCCTGCTGATGTATGTTACTTTTTCAACCACCATGTATATATCCATGCCCCGTCTCCATTCATGCAGTGGTGGGCATTCCCACACCCCGATATCAGGCTATATCTCTCTTGGCCACAACGAGGCAGAGACTGCAGAACAAGAGCTGAGCCTGCGGTGAGTCAATGTCATTAGGGAGTCCCAAAATGAGGAATTTAGGGACTGATCCAGCGCCAAACCGGGGGTCTCTGAATGACACAGCAGACAACTGTCCCCAAACATACAATACACAATTTCTCACCATTTATCAGACCCTACGAGAATGACGCTGAATGCGGTTTGTTTGACGTTGATTTGTCTTTACTCATCTAAAGGGAAAAACAGATTTATCTAATTGTTTCTTCTTTAATTTAGCCCTTTAACCTATATTATCAACCACCTTCCTCTTGGGCGATGAATCATATTTATTGAGTAGTGTAAATTATTGACATGACTAATTAACTAAAATCTTAACAAAGGTCATGAGGAAATAATCACAAACTCAAAAATATCGTTAATCTGTTTTATCTTCAGTAATTATAAGAAATCTCAGGTACAAAGTTACAGGGAAAGAAAATATACATTATAGGAGAAATATCATAAAATATGCAGACAAGATCACAAATATCTGAATCACAGTGAATATTATGGAGTGGATAGATGAAGAGATATAAGAATCATAAAGAGAAAACATTTGCAGACATTGCAAATTTCCCTATTGATACATACCTAACGATTAAAGTTCAGGGAAACCACCACCCACTGGCCACGAGGCTAGTGAAGGGGACCCGATTAAGGAAAACCGGGTTAGAGATAGGATCAGGAAATAGGTAACAGGATCAGGACAGGTAGGCCTCTAACCAACGGATAGCGACGATCACCCTCTGCCTCTCTGGACCTACGAAAGCTGACGACACCACACCCCCTAAGAGCACCCCAATTATACCTTAATTTTGAGATGGCCATCCCACTAAACGGCAACATTCGGAAGAATTCTAACATCTCATTGGTCAATTTGTGGGGTGTTTCACCACACCTCCATTACTTCATTTGGCTTTACATGCTTTCTTTGTTCCTAACTCATTCTCACGATTTACATCACTGCTTATGAATCGATTCTCTATCCCCTATCACGTCACATTTTCTGATGAATGGCTTGTCCCTGTATTAGCAACTTTATTTCAAACAATGTATCGGCTAGACATAAAATGTTCATCAATTTGAGCTTTCCCAGGCATCTCGACGTCCTCAAATATTGCACGTCTTTCTTTCACTCTTCAAGGTTTCCTTCATCCGCCGCTGACACCCACCAAAGTTCATGTATGGGTTACATTTTCACGGCCTTTCTTCTGACTTATGTCAACTTTAAACACCCAACTAACTGCTCACCATAGGCCCATTTTTAAAACTACGATGAAGGAGAAATATAAAGAATATTAATAACACAAAAATGGAATTTACACTGTTTCCCTCCCACCATCGCACTAATCCCATGTTAATTTATATGAGCATTAATGGGCAAAGCATTATTATTTGCAATAGCATTATTCCACTTTGTCGGTTTTAATATGCAAAACGCGATATGCAGCCTAAGCATTTCATGCATTAATCTTAATTGTAATGCATGCATGCGCAAAGCATTTCCCCATGTTTGTGTGTTTTAATGCATATTAGTACAAATCACACGATTAATAAATGTTATCTTGGGGCGTTGATCTGAGCAGGTTTACATGACGCAAACCCTGCTCCATCAGGACCAACGGGATCGATGCCGCAAGCACCCCACTATGTTCTCCTATGATTGTCACCCAGTAGTCCTGGATCTGGGGGCAGCTCCAGATTGTATGGAAGAAGGAACCATCCTCCCCCTAATCTGCCAGTCTTAGTGCTAAATGGTCACGTAGTTGACCAAAATTACACGAACAGTGTCCTCATTGTTTCAATTAAAAAGATAGCTTCAACAGGTCATCACCTGTGCTACTTCAAATGTACATCCTAATGTGCGTTGCTTAGAAGAAATCACATAGAGCAAACTCGCTGACAACCCGATATCTGGTAAACATGCAAAGGTTACACTAGCTATTACTAGGAACATCCAATACTCTTTAGGGCTGAAATACTGGCAGATTAGCGCAGTGACCTACTATCACCCTTCCCTGATAGACTAATGGGTATTTTTCCGAAGAACTTTGCCATTCATTCACGTAGTGAGTAACACACAAACATAGGATTTCACATCGACTTACAGGTACATATTACACAAGATGGCCTTGCGATATCACGGGGATAGACCTATGTTCTCGGCTCTTTTTGTAACATGGGCCTTTCGGGCTCCTATGTTTCTTAGAGCCATATCTTAGAGTCTTTTCTGAATTTGTTATATACTGGCAACACGTCAGAATCCACATATCTCACATTGTGGACACAGAGTGAGTTTCTTGCCGCAAGCTCTCTCTTTTGGACAGGTCTTGGGATAATTTCTACTTTTCACACTCATATCTTCTTGATCTTCCCTCACAGGTGAGCCATCTTCCTTTGGTATTTTGACCTTATTACCACCCTATAAAGGTTTGTTGGTCTTTCCACATTGCTATCCAAACTCACAGTAATGTAAGCTTTTTGTGTATACAATTTGCAGTCTTGAAAAGTCTTGTAGATGAAACATGTATCGGCTGCCATTTTGTAGATGTGTTGTAACATAATACACAGATTTGGAGAAAAACATGAAGAATAAAAAACATTTGTTCACCTCTACTGATGACACATTTTTGGACTGTGTGTTTATCAGAATTGTCTGGACTCAATTGTGTGCTTAAGTACCTTTTCTATATGAGCTCACTGTGCTGGGACTCTGCTCCAGAATGGACCACTCACCTTTGGTGGCAGGATGATGGTACCAACAAAGCACCACCACAAGGCAGCTTTTTGCAACTACGTAATACTTCATCCTCTTACTTTGACCTCCTTTGGATGTGCAAACCTTATAGCATAGCCATCGCATTGCATCTGTTTGAAATACGATGGTTCGCCTGGCTCTAAATATGGAGGCGAACTGACAGTTTTGAAAATTGGATATTATACTGAGCTTGTGGAGGAATTACCCTGCCCATCAAACTCTAAATAAGCCCCTATATTATGATATATCATTGAATTCTCTTTAAATTACTAGAGTCTGAGGAAAGAAAGAGCTGGAAACATCTACCAGTCTCAGCCGTTATACAAAGCTTAGCTACATCAGCTCTCAGGCTAGGCTTGGGATTAACAGGAGTGTTTTAGACAGGATACCCACAATACATTCACTAGTGTTATACTTTGTATTTGGTAACTCATGTTTCGCTGAGGGCAATAATTTATTTACAGCTTTTGAATGCCACTGAGACAATGCAGTGAAGTGAACTTTGCCCTTCATGCAATAAAAAGGTAGAATGGTCTATGACACGGATGTATGTCGTGTTCTGATCAAAATTAGCATTCAAAGAATTGATTAAATCCACAATCTACATAAATATTAATGAGCTGAATTTAACCTAATCTACTTTAAGAATTTGACTGCACTTTTATTTTAGAGAAACATTGTCTTCTGACAATTGTGCATATGTAGATCTATGACCAATTTTCAGAGAGTGGGGATAAAAATAAAAAGGAATTTGGATGCCTGGCAAACAATTCTGAAAGAAAAGCAAAGTTGCCACCTGTGTAATCAGAGGTGGAGATATAGGACATGATTCTTGTATTATTTGTTTGCCCTTCATTAACAGAAACTAGCATAATACACCAATGCCAATGGCTTTTAAGGGGGCTGCATAATAATTACGGTATCATTACAAATCCTATAAAGTATTATTTCAGTTATGATTTGTTTTTACTCATGTGAGTTCTTTCATTTGCTAAGCAACTGATACCGGGATAGCTGGCTGGGGCTCAGAACATACACTGGGTGGCATACACAACCAAGCATGTGGTGGGCCACAGGGGCTTGCCAAACACTGGGTGTGATATGGAAGAAACTGTTAATATGTGCATAAGCACCTGTAAACTCTGCTTGCATATTGCCTTCTGTGATGCAATGAGCGTGGAAACTATAAAACACCCAATGGAACCTGTAAACCAAAAAAGAGAAGACACTGTGCAGAAGACACTCACTCAAAAAGTAACCATGTTAGGATTTTAGTATCCTTCTACTTGCTCCTGTTATGTTGACACTATTTGCCCACATTTTTTCTGGAAAGTACAACAAATTCTGATTCCCACGCACTTGAACATGCAGGGTTGTCCTGATTTACTCACCCTGGAATGCATGTGTGCATTCTGGGATGAAAACTGGACAACACGATTCCCATCAGGGTTCAACTACCAAACCATGTGGGCAAATAGTGCATGGTAAGCAGTGGGAAAATGAGAAAATACTAAGGTGCAATTAGCTAATGCACAAATGCCACCCATCTGCACATTTAAAAGACTTAGAAAAACGTTTTTAAGCAGTGCATTTGTAGTTCTAGTGGGAGAAATATGGAAAGAAGTATGATTGTGGGCTCATGTAAGCTCTTTTCTTCTATCACTTCATTTTCTTTGCTTTGATGTGCAGAATTAGGTAGATGCCTCTTGAAAAATAACAAAGAAAGCCATGCCTCATGGTTGAATTTGTGTAAAAATATGATATTAATTAATTACATCTTTTTTATACAGTTGTACCACATTTATTCGGATATCCTTGATTACCTACCAGGACCACATGTGAAGAGTTTTCAAAATCTTCGGCGAATGGAAAGCTTTATTTTAAGGAGAGCAAAGAAGAATGAGGAGACACTGGATCCAAACTGTCCTAGAGACTATATAGACATGTTCCTCATCAAGATGGAACAGGTACTGGACATTTTAACATTTGAATAAGTTTGGGTACAGAAATAGTGTCAGTGTGCAGTGATGGTCAGCAAACTGGAACATTGTTATCAAAGTTTTCAACTTCTCTTTGCTGGTCTCTACACAGACAGATTTAATATTATCTAGCATGCTTACCTTTTAAGCAGTTTAGATGCATGGTTTGAACTTCCTATTGGAAGATGTCTACTTTTTATTTCATATTCACCATCTGGTTCATTTGTTAAACTGAATGTGCAAAGATGTTGACCGTTTATTTTGTCTTCACCCCAATCTAACTGCTGCAAGTTGCAAATCTGCATTCAAAGTAGAGGGATACGGTGAAGGGGCCTTTCTCAAGAAGCTTTCTGAAGAAGTATAATGGAAGACATGTTTAATGAATCATTCAATCAACATATTTTTAGATGGGTATCTTTAACAATAGTGCCATAAAAGGATTTTTATCACAGATAGGCTCTCAAACATGAATAATATCAAAGTACAGCACTCCTGAGTAAATCATAACAAGGGAGGGCTTTAGAGAATATGTTATCACATTGGGGGGCATAGATATTGTAACAAATGGCATGATAAGTCATGAGGATGAGAAATGCCGTACCAGAGATCAGTGGACTGAGTCAATCCATGGTAGAGTAAGTCGAACTAAAAGATCAGAAAAAAAAGGTCTTGAGTGCATCTGATTTTATAAAAGAAACATGGTAATCAGTGAATTAATGGAAAACTACTCAAGCAGGAGGGGTCAAATAGGAGAGACCCACCTCCAATAAAAATGACCTGGATATACTGAGAACAAACATTCATACTTGACAGGTCAGATGACTCACTGATTTCTTTGGAGAGCTCTGTGAGATGGATGGTCCCAGAGTAAAATGAGGGAGCTTGAGGTATCTCAATGGAGCAAGGCAGTGGATACTATTGAGGGGTGGTTTAGAAAACATGGGCAAACCATTGCTCTCAGAGCAGGATGTTGAAAAGCATTGTTGCAGTGGGATAAACCCACTTCAAAGAAGACTGTTTATACAGAAGAGATTTTAGAGTATTTTTGGAATAAATAATTACTCATAAAGGACTAAAGGAAAAAAGGCATCATAAATTGGCTGTGAATATAACCTTCTCTTATTCTTTTCTGATTTTTTCAGGAAAAAAACAATCCATGTACTTTTTTAACTGGGATTCCTTGGTAATGTCTACGCTTATTCTGTTCTTCGCTGCTATAGAGTCATGCAGTGCAACATTGAGATTCGGATTTATACATCTCCTGAAAAACCCCGAGATACAAGGTAAACTATTTCAAAATGAATGATGTCTGGCAACCAATCAGGTGCAGAAAATGGACAGAGAAAGAGTAAATTGGAGCAAGTGTGGAAAAATTACAGAATGGATAAATAAACAGCATCCCAGAGACGAAGGGCCTAATTATGAGTCTAGCAGTCCACGGACTGTCAGACTCACAGTAGCGTGGAGGTGGCGAACCAGCCAAGACCGAACAGGTGGTCCGATCATCCGATTACAAGTTGGGCAAACGGACTGCCATTGCACCGCCGCAACCGTCAGGGATCCACGATCCTTGGTGGTGGCGCGGCAGTGTGAGGCCGCCAAATGCTTTGTGGGGCTGCTGCGGCCACTCCAAGCATCTTACAAGTTTCCTCACTGCCAGCTGTCTCATGGTGGTGAGCCTGCCATGAAACTGCTGGCAGTGAGGAAACTTAGAGGGCCCTACAGGGCCCCCTGGAGCCTGGCTGCACGGGCTGCATGCAGGGGGGCACATGGTGTACCCCCTGTCTGCATGCACCTCCTGTTCCAGCATCGCATGGACTTCATAGTCCATGCCATGCTGGAACTCGCTGTAGCTGAACCACAGCACTGCCTTTCTAAGGCTCTCCTATGAGCCTTTGGAATGCCAGCACTGTGGGCCAGCTACCGCAGGACCGCCCACTCGAATTACAACATAATTTGGTGGGCGGGCAACTTTGGCAGCGCGGGAGCGAGGCAGTTGCGTGCTGTCCCGTATCACCAAAGTCATAATCAGGCCCTTTACATTCAGTGAGAGGAATACCTTTCTAAGAAAACATTTCCAATTTCAAGCCTACTTCACCAGAAATACTGACCTAATAACAAAAACTAAAGCACCTTATTGTGCATCACTACGTCTATCTTGTTGTCCTGGGGGAATTCACTGCGATTGTGTACTCGTGCAAGAAATCCCGGAAACGTTTGTTCCATTCTATTTATCTTTTGATCCGAATACCATCGGATCGCTGTCCCCTCTGGAGGGTCCATCTAACCTTAAATAACTCTTGTTACCGACCGGCTTAAATCTTGGGGCCATTGACTACACTGATCTTGGACCTTTTTTACTGGGAGTGTATAAGTGCCCACTGCTTGTACAAATTGAAAACGCCTATTTGACAAGCCTAATTCCTTATGATGTCTTCAAAAGATTCCTAACTCGCTCTATCCAGGACTGGATGAGTGGTTCTTGCTTCTACCCGGCTGTCATTTTGTTTTTATCCTGAAAAAGACCCTTCGTGATGACCTTATAGTACAGACACTTGGGTTGAAACGTCGACGTACCACTGACGCATGTCCATAGTCATTTTAACCCAAAAAAGTTGATATTTCGTTTTACTGTTTGAACTAAATACCTGAACAGAGATATATGTAAAAATATGTTTTATCATGTTTTGTCATTTATGTGTTTGTGTTTTGGCTGACAGTTAATTCACTTTTTCACCACATGTCACATTAGTCACTAATTAATTGTCTACACCGTTAATACTTTTTGTATAACAGTCTGTCAATTGACTAAAAAAGATATTTAAAAAGTAAAGTATATACTCATATTTAATAAGCTTCTGTGTGTGCTTCAGATAAAGAAAATGTTTGCAAAAAATGTTTTTTGTTAAAAAAGCTTTATTGCTCTAAAGGAACTTTTTTGTAGTCTATAACGACAATACCCAGGTTCTGAGGGACACAGGGTTACCCCGTTGACTTTAATAGTCATCCCATATTTCAGCACTGTATAATGCAGCTGATTGAGCTTTGATCTTGTATAATTGAAGAGTAGATGAGACTGATCTGGACTGAGTGCCCCTAGGCACTTTTAAAATTGCTGCTGCTCTATGCTTTACTAAAAGAGTAGGGGCCCGATCTAGATATCGGTGGACTGGTTACTCCGTCACAATGGTGACGGATATCCCTTCCACCAAAATATTAATCCCATAGGATATAATGGGATTTATATTTCGGTGGACGAGATATCCGTCACTGTTGTGATGCAGTAACCCATCCGCCGAGATCTACATCAGGCCCTAGATTTTTTAATTTGAGGCACCCAAGAGAGAGGACTGCCTATTTTTAAATCTATATAGTCAAAGGTTTGAAGTTTTTATAGAATGTTGCATCCCAGTCACAGTGTTCCCTTGTGTCCTTTATGAGGATTAAATGTCATATACTTGGTCTTTTGAGTATTCATTTCTAAACCTCTGAGGCAGCAGAATTCTGTACTCAGTTAGAAGGCTCTGTAAATCGAGTACCTGGCAATAGTAGGATGTCGTCAGTGAATAAGAGTGCTGGAACTTTTGTCCCATTCAATTTAGGAGAGCCATTGACACAATTATTCTCTCACCAGTCATGTCCCATCTGACCTGGGAATTATTAGAGCAATGTCACCTTCTTAATATGTTTAGTATGGGAGAAGGGATGCCAATTGAGGCAAGGACCTCCCATAAATTTTTCCTTGGGACCAAATCAAAGGCGGTCCTTAGGTCAATGAAGGTTACTTTCAGAGGATATTTCTGCAGCTGGATGCATTTGATTAATATATGTGTAAGTTGGAAAACCTGATCAGTAGTTCTAATTTTGGCTTGAAAGCCCGCCTGAGAAGGGGACAAAATCTGTACCTCATCCGCCCACTCTTGGAGCTTGTCCAATAATTGTTTACAGGAGATTTTTTGCAAATTGTCTAAGAGACTTATTGGCCTATAATTTCCAGGAGTAAATAGGGATAATGAATGCTCCCGCCTAAGTGTCTGGTAGATCAGCCCCATCAAGAATGGCATTTGATAGTGTGTTAATATAAGGCGCCCTCACAGCAATTTCTGACTTGAATAAATCACCCGGGATCTTATCTGGTCCTGGGGCCTTACCCCAAAGGGCAGACTTGATGGCGCTAATTGTGTCTGTCAGGGAAAAGGCAATACGCTCTTGATCAGGGGTGACTGTCATGCCACAGGCTCGATCACTTTCCAAAGTTTTGGAGGTATAAGCTCCTGACTTGAGTAACGGTCCTAGAAATGATTGACCCAAATACTTGGTTGTAAGTAATGGTCTGTAGGCATACCTAAAGATAAGTTGCCATGGGCTATTATGTGCCAAAAAGCAAACATTCTCGTTGAAGCGGGACGCCTTTAATTAATCCTGCCAATTGTTTCATCTCAGTCTTGCTTTTTTATGGCCAGGATCTGCTTATACGCTGCTTTTGCTTGATAACTCCACAACATTGGATTTTGATAGCTATTATAAGGTGTTGCTCTTCTACACTCGCTACAGCACCACAGGATTGAGTTGGTTTTACCCTTGGGGATCAGGGTCTTTATGCTTGTAAAAAAACCTTTATTGGAGGTGAATAATTTGGTTGGAATTCTATTACTAGTATTTGAGATTTAAGCACATGTGCCACAGGGCCTAAAGTAACAGAAAAAGTGTTGTGAACTTTTGTCATAATAGATGGATTTGACTGAATACTCTGCCATTTGTTTCTTTCTATTCAAAATGAGAGGATCCAAATAACTCTGCCCATGAGATCCACCAGAAACATATAAAGTATCAGGATTTAAAATTAGATCTTAGGCATTGTGGTCACTATCCTCTATTAGATCTAAAACACTGTGGTCACTATCCTCTCGAAGGACCATCTTAAAGTCCACCAGAATTCCCCAAAGTCTATTATTGATAAGAATGTAATCAATTCTACTTTGATAAGTGCTTCTATTAAAGGTGTGGAATCTTGCCACATCGGAGGTGGGTCTGCCATTGAATGGCAGTAGGGCAAGGTTAGTGAAGCTAACTGCAAGGCAACTGGGAGCCAAGTCTTAATGAGTTTGGCCTCCGGGCTAGGAATGCCTAGACTCTCATCCTCTTGTTACATTAAATTATTCATACAGGACAAGGGTTCATACGTACTGTTAAAATTGCCAGCAAGGATTATTCTAAGACTATTGGTCACACAAGATAAGCAATTATCAAGATTTTTGAAGGTCAAAGACTCTTTATGAGTGGGAAGCATTTTCATACTTAGACCTAGAATATCAGGCAATGGAGTATATCATCTTTTAATTGAGCATTCAAGTGAGATCTTCAGCAATAATATCAGCCATCCAGAAGGTCTGCCAGCTTTTGGAAATATTGTATCTATGCTAAATGTCAAATAGCCTGGCTTATGTATTTGAGTCATTGCCTATGTTTCCTGCAACAGAAAGATGTGATATTTGTTCATGAATTCATTACACGCGGGGTCAATTGTTTAGGAACGTATGTCAGTTATGTTCCAAGATAACAGATGAATATTAGGGAGACAGACGGGAACATCTTCTATAGTAGCTGCTAGATCTTATAGATCTTGCACTAACTTTAATTGGTCTGAAGAGTGTAGTGATTTCATTTTGAGGTTGGATGTCTTGGTTATTACTGACTAAAGCTGCATAACCGGCCATATAGTCCTTGTCGAGAGGAAACCTCACAGTTAATGATCAATCCACTTCACTAAGACTTGAACCTACTCGAGAATGCTGTTGAAGGGACAGGGTGATCTTCTCAATTTGGCTCTCGATAGACTGAGAAATAGGTGGATTGGACTTGGCTTGACTAAGAGCCTGGGGAACACTGAGTTTAAACAGTATATTAGAAGAAATATAATGGGGATTCCTTAGTTTTAGGGATTCCAGTCCTTCGGCTAGATTTTGGTCTATCATTTTCAATTCAACGCAATCCAGAGAGTTAGAGCTCATTGCAAAATGCTAAGCAGAGATTATATCAGAACAAATGAGGAAGAAGCATTGCCTGTGATATCTAATCCAGGGTGTCACTTTGTTTTTTAAGGACGCATCATCTTTCGTCCTCCTTCCATCATGTTTTGGAACTTTTATCATGTATACTTTGCCTTCTCTGTCATGTGGGTCTAATGGGGAAAGAATCATGTGGAGAAACCCTATTTGGTAGGCTATAGCCCACCTAAGAGAGATTCCGTCTGAATATGTAGACCCTCTTAAATTTGAATGCTCAAGTGTGTGTGATCAAGGGTCATGGGAAGACCAATTGGTCCAACTGTCTCATCTCCAGGGGGTGGCAAGCATGGAGTTTGGTTGTGTGTCCATGTGAAAAAGTAGAATGCTCTTGTGCAGAAATACAAGAGGGTTCAAGGACCTGATCTGAATTGGTTTCAGAGTTATACGGGTCTTTGTCGCTTGGGGGTAGCTGACCAGGGTCCTTAGAAGAACGATCCTGATGGAAACCAACAGGAACAGTAGCACTACACATCAGTCTCTGCATCAGAAGCGCCTCAATGATTTTGGTCAATCTAGAAACTTTAAGATTTAAACACTCCCCCTCCCACTTTAAGTGGTTGAGAATAGGGAGAAGATTGCTGACAAATGATGGGGAAATAGCGGAGTTAGAGTCACATTTGGTGGTATCAAACACAGAAACATAGAGGGAGGAAGCCTTATTATCATCCGCAAAATCAAATGTAGTGAACCGTGTAAATCTCTTTCTGTTCATTAAGGCAAGGTTCCCTTCATGTGGCTCTATTAAAGCTATATTTACTACAAGAGCATTTGAGGTCCTAGTCTCTGCGTTAGGCAGAATGGGATGAATATCCATGCTTAATGTTGTTAGTCAACAATACCAAAGAAAGTGATGATGCATGCCTCAATTCTTCACAGAACAGCAGATATTGTTTTTTAATTGGCTGTGGCAGCATTGTGGACTCCTTGGGCTGTGAGATTTGACCTTATTTGTAATCACTGGTCACAGATTGGACTGACAATAAGCACCCTTATTGAAATACTGACTGTACCAGTTTCGATATCCATCATTTTTTAATTTGAATCTATTTTCGCTATGCAATTTAAGTAACGGCAACCACAAAGGGCTCTCATATTTTGGGTAGCTATCCGGGATATCAGTGAATGAGATACTTTGGACAACTGTATAGCACATTGGTTTTTGGTTGCATGTCTATTGGATTTTATGCCTGAGCACTGATTCCTTCAGTCCTTCTGCACAGTGGTGTAGTGCATAAAGTCTTGATAACAATCTGTGAAATTTGTAATTTTTTAATTTTTGACTCTTGATTCTGTTGCAGAACACATGGTGATAGATGGTTGTTGCTATCCAACCCATGCAATGGTGGTGAGTAACTGCAGAGGTAGTGCTTACCTGTTGTGGTTGTTTCTTACAGTGCAGTACTTAGGATTGTCCGCTGTTTGTTTTTAGGTGTGGTAGTTGGATGATGATGTCCTGAGGAGACCCCTATAATAATTTGGGGATGAAACATTGACAATCCCCCCCCCTCCAGTGGGTTGACATCAACAAATGTTAAGAAGGGATTATGAATTTATTGGAATTTCCCTCAGTTTCTCTGAGCCAACGAGATTACACAACCTTTGGGGATTGTACAGTATCTTTTTGTATTACTTGTTGTAAATAGGATAACCTTGTGAGCACTGCGATGTCTGCTCTATATTCACATATTTCCCTCCAGATTGTATATGTATTATTATTATTATTATTATTTACTTTTTGTAAAGCTCATCTATCTATCACCCAGTGGGCATCTTGGCGCTGGTAACTGTCAGTGGATAAATAGAGAAACATCTTATCAGTTCTAGTTGGTGAGTCATTTCTGATATTCATCTATTTCCAGGGGTAAAGCCAGGTTCTTTCTGAAACTGAGTAAATTAGTGTTTGTCCTTAGTGGGGGGGGGGGGGGAGTTTGTTCCAGAGTTGAGCAGCCTGGACCTGAAAAGCTCTGCCTCCTTATCGCCATTTTTTAAACGGTGGAATCAATATAAGGTCAGCCTTAGATGACCTTAAGATTTGTGCTGGTACATATTGTTTAATTATTTGTTGAAGAGCTTTTGGTCTATTACTATTTATGATCCTGTGTGTGATACACAGGGCCTTAAAGATGCCCCTTTCTTTGACTGGCAGCCAATGTAATTCTTTTAAGGTTTTCATAGCTGAGTCCGTTCTGCCTTTGTTTAGAGTAAGTTTGGCCGCAAGTACTTGGATCCTTTGGAGTCATTTAAAAAGATAGTCTGGGCTGCCTAGTAACAGTGAGTTGCAGTAGTCCAGTCTGCTCAATATTGAGACTTGTATCACCAGTTTCCTGTAGGGTTGGGGGAGCAGAGGGACTATTTTTTCAGATTCCTAAGTAGTCCGTGGCATACACCTACTGTTTTGTTGACCTGGGATTCCATTGAGAGTTCACTGTCGATCTTACCACCCAGGTTCCGAACTGGGCTCAATGTGTCCAGGTCTGGGTTGTTTGCCCATGCCCGGAAGTTGCTTGACAGTTGTTGTTGTATATTCGCCGGCGCACAGCATAGGAATTCAGTTTTGTCCCCATTAAATTTTAGCATGCTGTCATTCAACCATTCGGACATTTGTTTAAGGCAGGCATTGAGATTATTCAGTTGGGTAGGGTCGGATTTGTCCAAGGATATTATTAATTGTGTGTCGTCTGCGTAGTTTACCACTGATACTCCAAACTGTTTTATCAGTGTTAACAGTGGTTTTAGATATATAATATACAGCACTGGGCTCAGGGCTGAGCCCTGGGGAACCCAATGCTCAATTTCTTTATGGTCCGAGGTAAATAGGGAAGGGAAATTGCCTGTAGTCTATTGGCTAGGTAGGACTTCAGCCAGTTAAGCACAATACCTCTCACACCTGTCTCTTTCAGGCATGTGATCAGGGTTTGGTGGTCGACAGTGTTGAACTTTGCGGATAGATCTAGCAGGATCAGTACTGTAGTTTGACCACTGTCAACTCTCATTCTTATTTCATACGTGGCCATGATCAATGCAGTCTCTGCTCCATGGCCAGGTCTAAAGCCCATATGTTCTGGTTCTAATAGATTGTTTTCTTCAAGGAAGTTAGCTAAGGTCTTACTAAGTTATTTTTCTAATATTTTGATTAGGAAGTGGAGCCTTGAGATAGAGTGATAGTTGCTTGGCTCTTGACTACCTGCCAGGGTCTTCTTCAGGAATGTATGCATATAATACATGTATGATGGAAATTTGCACTTTGTCCAGTGCAGTGTTTTCTATACTAATGTTTTGAGGTAATGTTTCCTCTTAATCAAGTTGAATTGGAATTATGTTAAAATAAGACAGAGCCCTCTAACTCATGGATAAGGGTTCCTTCTTTCTTTTGGAATGAGTCCTCTGTGACATTATGTTTAGATTTATATGTAAGTGTACCCATGTCCCGTGGGCATATATGGTTATCCTTGTTGTAGATATATAGTCATTTTAAGTAAGGCAGGCCTACTGACTTTTTCAAAGGGTCAAAACACCAAAATATAAAAAATAGAGAGATTTTTCAGGCCAGAGAATGCTAAACAAGAGGGCACAGTACTCCAGTTAGAGAGCATAGATCTCCAGCTTTGAGTGCTTTAAAAATTATGGCAATCTCTCTGGAGGTCATGGATGTATTGCCCCAGGAGACTTAGGGGTATATGTACAAGAACTGCTGCTAACTAGCGCTAACGTTTGTTAGCAGCAATTTTCTTACCGCCGTGGGTACCAACATATTTACAATACGTTGCTACATGGCGATAGTATTGTATCGCGGCGGGAAATGTTGACGGTATGACCAACCTCACGCCGATTAAAATCTTGCCGCAAATGTGCAAAAAGTGACTGCCAGCCAGTCAGCGGCCAGAAAACGCATGATAATTAGCATGATGGCACTTTTTTCACGCTTCGCTGGAAAAATAAACTGCAAAAATCCCTGGAAGCAAAATGGAGCATGCTGGACCCAGTTCTACAGGAGACAACAACCCCCCAAACCCTCCTAACAGCCAGGAGGACCAGCCAGAGACCCAGGGGAAGAGGAAGAGGAAAACCAGGTTCAGCCAGCAGGAAAATGAGATCCTGATTGCGGAGGTGATAGAGAAACAACACCAGCTCTTTGTCAGGTCCCCGGTGTCATTGGGGACCAAAACTCAATATGGCAGTCCATTGTAGCCAAGGTAAATGCAGTAGCAGAGGTCAAGAGGACAGTGACCGACTGAAAGAAGTGCTGGCACGATGCCAAGTGCAAGACCAAGCAGAAACTGTTCAACAATCGGCAGGCAGCACTGAAGACCGGAGGTGGGAGTCCAGCACCACAGGATTAAGCCTAGGCGGAGTTCGCGGAGTCCCACTACGGGGAACTCCGCCAAGTGCAAAAAAACCTCTACTGCGTTACACGGAGCTCCGCGAGCAGTGGAATGCATTAGATAAATGCCGTTCGTGGTGTTTTCAGTGACAGGTGCTTCGCCGCACTGTGCAATC
The DNA here is from genome assembly GCA_963921515.1 of Calotriton arnoldi. Classification (NCBI taxonomy): domain Eukaryota; kingdom Metazoa; phylum Chordata; class Amphibia; order Caudata; family Salamandridae; genus Calotriton; species Calotriton arnoldi. The sequence continues at coordinate 38,899 of CAWUFW010018659.1, read as the reverse complement.
ATCACAAACGGCACCATTCACAGCGCAAGCGGGCGCTGCTTCCTTTCTGCCGCTTGAGTAGATTTTTACTCGAGCGGCAGCTTTCTCAACGTGAACGGACGGTTTCTCAACGCAAGCGGTCGCGAGCATACGCGACCACTCATAATGAGAAATCTGACCGCCCATGTTGAGAAATCTCACCGGGAGGTTAATTTTCCACGCTCACGCTCGCCAACTTGATGTTGACAATCGCGAACAAGGAAAAATCTTGCCGGGAGGTGGATTTTTCTCGCTCGCGCTTGCCAACATGACGTTAACGAACGCGAGCGAGGAAAAAAACTCCACTCGGCAACGCAAAGCGGAGTTTTTCAGAACTCCGTGATCTCCGCGTAAGAAGGAGTGTGGAAAACTCTGCAAACTCCGCGAGCTGAGCAGAGTTCACCGCCCAGACGTACACAGGAGGAGCTGGATGCCTTGGAGGATCAGGTGTCCATGGTCATCTGCAAGGAGTCGGTGGTTGGAGTCCAGGGACAGGATAGTGCTGAACATGACCAGCTGCATCAGCAACAGGGTAAGTAAGAACCAGGGCCTGGGGGGAGTGGGGGGTGGGGACTAATGTTGCTCCTGTCCAATTAAATATTCCTCAGTGCACACCCACACTGTGTGCAGATCAAATTCCAGATACATAGGTACCTGGGGGTATATACACGTCACTTTAGCTGTTGAATGCATATATAGACACATAATGGTGGTGTCAGTGACTTGTAATTCAGCACATATTAAGTTTTAAACATTCAATTTGAAAACTCTGGAACCTGCTCCCCTGGCACCTAAGAAGCCAGTCGAATCTGCTGATATTTCAGAAACAGCTCAAAACACTCTCTATGTAGATAAAAAAACTTTCTAAATGCAGATGATTTTCCTTGGTAAAGATGCTAGTGCCAAGACACCTTTGAGCATATGTCAAGCTCTATAAAAATAAATATCAAATATCAATTAGGTACGGAACTCAAGTGTTTGTACATGTGTAGCAAGCTACACACTCTTTGGTTTGTGGTTGGAAGTATGTTGTCTTTGCTTTGATCTAGGAAATGTTTCCATGCCATGTATGATAACCACTGAGGTGTGGTTATCATGTTATAGGATGCAGTGAATGGCCATGTGATGAATGGTTAGGTTGGGAGATGGGCACATCAGATCCTGTATCACCATGGACCTATCCCACAAGTAGGTCTATTCTCTCTAGTATTTCTACCATGACTAAAGGCTTCTAAATCCTGCCCTCTGCCTAAGAAAGTATTTGGAAATATTACCAATATTTTTAGGCATAAGTCACTTGCAAACAAACTGGAAATACCCATAATGTCATGTAATTGTGTAAAAGAATTTAGGGGAAAAGATTTCTATCCACTTTCACATAAGACGTCAGGCCTTTGAAAATCACTAGGACATCAAGTACAAACAAGAATTATTCTTCCAGTCTACCACCACAAAATCCCATTGCATTGAATGGCAGCACACAGATTGAAATACAATCTTTACTGCAACTTTGTCAACATTGTTTTTTAACACACAGAGTTTTCACAAAGGAAGATTTACATGTGTACATTTACATGTGTAAATCTACTACTACTCCTAGGAGTAACTTTACACTCTGAAGTTACTACTAGTTTTAGACTTACATGTCCCCACCCCCTCAAGTCAGGGGTAGAGATTATTACTTTGTTAATGATAACTGAATATTTTAAGGTGGTAAACCTCCCCTGTGTGGGGCAGAATCTCTAATACCTAGATGGTGACCTCTATATTCAGGGAAATGGACAAATACACACACACACGTACACACACGTACAAACACACTTTCTCTAAAAAAACATATAAACACAGACCACACCCAAGGCTTTGGCTTTTTCCTCTTGTACTTTGTGACCCTGCAGCCAACAGGAACCTCCCTCTGCCTTCAGAATAAAACCCATAAATCTAAAGAGAAGTGATATGCAAAGTTCACTTATGAGGTGACAGTGCTTGTCATGAAATGTGTAAACCAAAATACTACAAACAAGTACATGGCGGCCGTCCATTCACAGTCAGTGGAGCATAGAAGACACCTTGTTCGCAGGAGGTCACTGACTCTGTAAATGCATTTAGGCAGAAAGTCCACACCACTGGGTGACATAAAGAAGAGATGGCAGAATAGAGGATTCAACAAAAGAGAAGTTCTCTAGGTTTGAGATGGCTAAATCTTTTCCTGGAGCTACACTTGGGTCATGACTCACAACTGGACCCCGACGAAGCTGCCCTCGCCACAATGCACAATCAACTGCTACATTGGCTGCCTGCTGCTGACAACCATGAGTTAAGATAGGTAAGACTTTAATCCCTTCTCCATCTCTAAAGCTACCTTAAATCTTCTCATCGTGTTCTGTCCTTCTACAAAACATTGTTTTGGATACTTCACATTCCTTCCGCTCAAATACAGCCTCTAACACACAAACTTTGTCTATTTTGGTGTTTAGAATGGTTTTGTATCATACTTTATTCCTATTATAAAGTCACAATTACAAGTAAATTGGCTGCTGCAGCTGTGGCAGGACTAACTCCTAGTGCAGCAGGGTAACACACAGTACATATCTCTAAATGCAACACTACAATACACACATGAAAGTGCTACTAATCCCACCAGCACGGAATGTGGTATTTCCAGAACTCTGTTATACCCTAAAACATTGGAGAAGTCAGGAGGATTCTCTACACCCAGGTAACTTTAATAGAACTGCTGTCCGTTGGTTGTTTGTATAAAAAGCCACATCCCAGTAAGGCTTGTGCTGCAACCCGTTGTTGTCTCTGGAGTGAGGCAAGTTCACGTAGTCTCTGGAACGAGACAAGGCTCACCTTACCAGCGAGGAGTGAGCACAAACAAGTTACGTGTTGCGTGTTTCCTATACACGTTTCACACGTCAGGGTGCATGTCACATTGTATGTCCATTTGGTCCTTCCGGTGTTATGTGTCACATCAGACGCAGCTGCGTCCATTTTGGATTTGGGCCGTTTCGCACAATGTGCCAGTACTCTTCCTGGATTCAAGTTGTTCGTTCCTTCTACGCTGAGACGCACAATTTGGTCCATATGGATGCGTGCAGTTGTTTCATCGTTTGTTGGCAAGAGTCATTCGTGCCTTCTACGCTGATGCGCACAGCTTTAAGTGCTCAGCAGTTGGATTAACACTGATGAGCACAGTTTCTTTTCATATTTGGTTTTGGCAAAGAGAATTTGTGTATGCTGATATGCACAGTGGTGCATATTACGGAAGTTACTGTGAATAATATTTTTTTTTTATGAAAAAAAGGGGGAACCCGTCATTTCAACAACATCCTGAAGATTCTAGTGGTTTAGAAAAATAGTTTTCCCTATTTCCTTCTCATTTTTACCACATAATTTTTTTCTTGGTGTATTATTTTATCATTCTTTGATTTTTTTTACATTCTGTGAACCACTTCACCGCAAAGATGAGTACACCAGAACCTACTATTGCTAACCAGAATTTCCCTTTCAGCCCCCCAGCACCTTTCTGGTCATCTGGAAATGAACCACATTTAAAATGGTTAGAGAGGAAGAATTATTTTTTAAATTACGTGGTAGCAATTGACTGAAAGAATACTATGTCAGCGGAGCAGAAAAGAAGAATTTTACTGCATTCCTTGGGCGCTTTAGGACTAAAGTGTATTCTCAAGTAACAAAAAAGGTAGTGGTGGGTGACTTAAGTGTTTTTTATGCAACCATGTCTGTTTTAGATAATTATTGTGCACCAAAAGTGTGTATTGAGAATTACTAGGTACAAGTTTTTTAAAAGAACTCGGCAAAGAAATAAACTGTGGATGACTATGTAGCTGAATTGAAGAAGTTGGCTTTAGATTGTAAATTTGGTGTCCTCCATTTCATGATGACTTTATAAGGGACCAAGGGGCATATTATCAAGAACGGCGTTAAAATTATCGCCGCTTTAGCGGCAGAAAACTTCTGCTAAAGCAGCGATAATGGGCTTGATAATATGCCCTTGGGAATTCCAATAGAAGCCCATGTTTACACCAGAACATGGGCTTCTATTGGAATTCTCAAGGGCATATTATCAAGCCCATTATCGCCGCTTTAGCGGCAGTTTTCTGCCGCTAAAGCGGCGATAATTTTAACGCCGTTCTTGATAATATGCCCCCAAGTTGTTATGCATGCCAATAAATTTGCTATACAAGAGCAGTTATGGATTAATGGGGACTCCGAGCTGAGTGATGTTTTAGCTATTGTTCGCAAAGCCGAGTTATCTAGTAGGTGTGCTGGTGCATTAACACAAGATGAGAAGGAAGATGAAATTGTGAGCAAAATTCACAACAAGGATAAAACGACTAGATACAGGAACAAGGACACTAAAACTAAGGAACCAAAAAGGTATTACAGATGTGGCAGTAAGGAGCATTTATCCTACAGCAAATATTGTCCAGCCATCAAACAGCGCTGCAGTAATTGTGGTACAGTAGGACATTTTGCAAAAGTTTGCAGAAGAAAAAAGAAATTAATTAAGTGTGTGAATGAATTACTTTGTAAAGAAGAAGATGAGAGTTCTGAGGAAGGTGATGATAGTTCAAACAAGTTGCCAGTCTTATAATAATTATGCTTTGAACATAAATGACAAAACTCAAAAATCAAAACCTGAATGTTGGATGATGATTGGCGGGGTGTTTTTTTAAATGTACGCAGATTCTGGGTCCCCTTACACTATTATAAATGAAGATCTTTGGAATTATAAGTTTGTAGAAAAATTGGGTACCAAACTTCTTGAACCTGACATCAACCCTGAAGGATATAGTGGAGAATGTATTGATATTATTGGGTTTCGATGGTCTACCTTTAAATTCAAGAACAGGAATTCCAGAGCCAAATTATATGTTGCCAAAAATGGACCCTCAGTTCTAGGATGGTTTGATCAGGGTAATCTACACATAGTTTTAGATCCTAACAGTCAGGAACAAGTTTTAGTAATTGATGAAAGTGCACAAATGGAAGGATATTTGACAAAGAAATTTCCCAAAGTTTTTAAAGGCAAATTAGGGGAATTGAAAGGATTCAATCATAAAATTGTGTTAAAGGACAATGCAATTCCTAAACACCAATTTCTGCTACCTAAAATAAAAGAAATGGTAACGTGTGTTAGAGGTGCCAGGTGGTTTTCCACCATCCATTTATGATCTGCGTACCATCAGCTCTTCATTGCCAAAGATTCCAGGAAATTTACATCTTTCATCACCCCTTTTGGGTGTTTTCAGTTTAAGCGCATGTGATTTGGCCTTGCGTCAGCGGCTGCGGTGTTTCAGAGAATGATGTTTCATTTGTTTGGAAAGGAGAGTGGGGTGACATTTTTTTGGGATGATATTTTGGTTTTTGGTTGCACTAGAAAGGAACATGGTGAGAGGCTGCCGAAGGTTTTGAACATTCTTGAATCCAAAGGTCTGTGGAGTTGTCCAAGTGTAGGTTCACAGAGAACAGTGTTTCTTATCTTGGGCACATGATTAGTGCGGAAGGTGTTCGCCCGAAAGCTTCACTTGATAGTGCTATAGTTGATGCACCTGCACCCACAAGCAAAGAATATGTGAGATCACTCCTTGGCATGGCAGAATATTGCGCTAAGTATATTTCTATGTTCACGGAGAAGACATTTCCCTTAAGGTAATTGCTTAAAAACAAAAATAAGTTTGTTTGGTCCACACAATTTGAGGAGGATTTTAAAAACATTAAGCTGAACATTGCTAGCGCATCTGCTTTGAAATGTTTTGACCCAAATGCTAATTGCATTATTACAACAGATGCAAGTGGCAAAGGACTTGGGGCGGTTTTGACACACTTACATAAATACAATAATGAGAGTGTAATTGCCTATGCGTCCAGATCACTTTCTCCCACAGAGGAAAAGTATCCAATTATTGAAAGGTAAACTTTAGCTTGTGCATGGGCTTTGAACAACCAATTCAGGACTTCTGTTTGGGGGAAACCATGTACTTTATGCTGTGATCATAAACTGTTTACATTTTAATGACTGAGGGAAGGAAAAATGGTTCTGCCAGGTTAGCCCGATTGTCTATTCGCATGCAGATTTTCAATACAAATTAATGTGTGTTCCAGGTAAAGATAACATAGTGGTGGATTTTCTGTCCAAAATGCCTACCTATATGGAGGAATGTGAGGATGAGAAGTGGAATGAGTTTCAGGTGGCTCTGGTGCATGATAGTGGCAAGCCTGCTGTTAAAAGTGAAGGATGGGTAAGAGAATACGAAAAGGATACAGTTCTCCAGTATGTCAGGTCTTATGTGAGTGAAGGTTGGCTGAATAAATGTGATTTGCAGCAGTCCATCAGACCTTTTTGGGAGGTTAGATCTGAGTTATCCATAAAGAGCAATACACTGTTTAGGGCATAAAGAGTGATTTTTCCTGAAACCTTGCGTGGCACTGTGATTGCACTTGCACACTAAGGACATTTTGACATCACTAGAATGAAATCTGTTGTAAAAAAATTGTTTTTGGTGGCCCGGCATGTATATTGCGGTGGAAAGGTTTGTTAGAGAGGGTCCTATCTGTTTGGCAGCAGATACATCTTTGCAGACTTTGAGACCCCCAATGAGTTAATGCCTGATTCCTAAGCATCCTTGGGAATCAGTAGCCCTAGACATTGTAGGACCTGTTGATTGTTCTCAAAAATGTATTTTATGTTATGTTATGTTAAGTGCTCTTATAACGCGCAACAGCTACTCCGAAGAGTGTCCCGGCGCGGATCCAAGAGGAGTCCCTATACTACACCACCAATAACTATGGAAACAGATGAGTTTTTAAAAGTTTCTTAAAGGCTAGCGGGTCTTGAGTATTGCGTAGTAGAAACGGAAGGGCATTCCAAGCCTGGGCAGCCTTGACAGCCAAAGAGCAGCCACCCAGCCTGTGGCGGATGAAGCGGGGGACCCTAGCAAGAAGGAGGGCTGAAGAACGCACTTGTCTCAAAGGGACATAAAAGGTAAACCGCTTCTGTAAGTAGGCGGGCCCACGACCGTAGAGGGCTCGGTGGGCAATGACCAGGGATTTAAATTTGACCCGGTCCGCCACGGGAAGCCAGTGGAGAACGCGAAGATGTTCACGCACGCTGCTCCTCTTAGCGGTTCCCAGGAGCAGCCTAGCGGCCACATTCTGAATGACCTGGAGTCTATTCAGAGAGTAACCATTTTAGTTCTGATTGATTTATTTTCTAGCTGGTCAATTATAAAGGTTGTGGACAAGGCTGACACGGATGTTGTATTGGACTTCCTTGACCAAGTTTTTATTTCTGAAGGTATTCCAGCTAATATTTTGAGTGACAATGGCGTGCAATTCTGTTCTAATAAGGCTAAGACATACTTTGAACGGGTAGGTGTGAAACACAAGACCGCCTCCCTATACAATCCCGCTGGCAATGGTATAGTGAAAAGGTTTAACCGTGTAATCAAGGGTTTTATACAATTGGCCATAAAGAGCAAGGAGAATTGGGTAGTTCAATTGAGCAAGATGGTTTGGGCATATCGGGTTGCTATAAACGAAACCATTGGTGATTCACCATTTGTCACGATGAGGGTAGAAACCCCAGAACAAAATTTACTCCGGGATGGTTATTTACCAGGGGTGTACAAGAGTGGTCTGTTGAAAATGTGTGTAAGAATTTGTCGGTTAACCATGAAAAAAACAAGGGGGGATATTCACAAGAACGTGCGCTAAACATCTCCAAAAAATGTTAACGCAACTTTACACATCGCAGCCTATCGCGGGAAAACAACCCTGTGTCAACGTGGAATTCACAACACGGCGGTACCATGCGATAGTCTCCCGAAACCGCGGCCAATGTCCGCGATACAACCACCTCGACGGAGATAAAAACACAAACCCCAACACCAAAAAACATGCGATGAGCCCATTCACAAGGAGGAAAGCAGCGATAAGCAGCGCAAGGCCCGCGACACATATACGGCATGCTGGAATAAGCACAACAAAAGCAGGAAAAAGAAAGACAAACCAAACAGAAAACAGCGAAGCACAATGGAGGCAGTCGGAGCTAGCACACAACCCCACAAGCACCATTGGCAACAAGACATTAGACATGGCGGGCCATCGTGGACAAGGTGAATGCAACCGGAGAGCGGAGGAGGACAATGGCCGAAAACCAGAAAAACTGGAATGATGCGAAACGCACAAACAAGCACAAACACGCCAACAACCAGAAGGCAGCAATGCACACCGGAGGTGGGAGTCCAGCGCCACACCAGGAGCTGGATGACATGGAGGAAATGGTGTCCACCACATCAGTCTGGAGATGGTGGCAGGACTCAGGGACCGGAAACTGCTCAAAATCAACAGACACAACAGCAACAGGGAGAGGAACGACCAGGGACTGGGGGACGGGGAGATGGGCACAATGGCACACATGCACAAGTAAGCACAGCACAACTGCAGACAAACCATGCCCAAGAGGAACAACACCAACCAAGAGCACAAGTCACACAACTCGGCAATATCACACCACTGAACAAGCACAGAAGTGAAAACCACACTGCCTGAAAGGGAGAAGGGTGAGCCAAATCAGAGCTGAAGGGACATCCCACACACAATGCAGCACACACACATAGGAAGCAGAGCACCCCAACATCCAACACAATGTGGTACAAACACCAACAACTGCACAACCGAACACAGGACACAAGTGCACCCGCTTGTGGCCGGTAAATGGCCATACGCATCTGGCAAAGCACGAAACAGGGACATGATAATGCACAAGTACCAACCCACAGCCCTGATGGGGCAGCAATGCATGTAAGGAAGGGACCCAGATAGGCCGTGACACACACATTGGCATACAAATAAACACTCAACACAGTTGGAGACAAGTGAACGTGCGGAAACTTTATCAACAATTGCGTGTCAGTACGGCCAAGAGAAGTGCCACGACATGCAGACCAATGCAGCAGCATGTCTGAATGAGGAACATTGGACAGCGCCCATGTCCACCCCGGGGGAGTCAATCACCAACACAAGTCATTGTCACCCGTGTATGTTGTCCGCGCATGGATCAGGAGTCCAGGCCAATGCAGCCATGTCCACTGTCTCCTAGGGACATGTGACCAGATCCCCAACATGCAACCAGGCGTCGGGACACGTGCAACGGGTCACATGTAGTCCTGGCTGCAGTTACCTTGTCACTCGTCCATGAACGTGAGGGCAGCAGCGTAGGCCAACATTTCCAATGTGAGATCGTTGTCCACCACATCTGACATGTCGGCGACGTAACCCATCAGCTGTCCCAGACAGATGTGCTCACTCCAACACCTGGCCCCAATATGCACGAAAGCCCAATCAGGGAGCGGCTCAATGTGGTCACTGCACATGATGACTCCTGCAATCTCCCAGGTCCAGTCCCCAGCATGCATGCCAAACATCCAGGCATATCAAAGTGAGAATCAGTGGACGTGTGGCACACTAAAGTATTCAATGTCAACTCTGTCGATTCTATGTAGATATTTTTGTAGACTTGGGTGCTGGTGGGTATCTCCCTCTGACCCTGGGGAGTAAAATTGGACAAATGTACGTGGTGCCGTTAAGTCAATAACGGTATCCCAACCGGCACTCCTTTGGGACGAATGTCCCTAGAATTCTTATACCCTTTTTATAAGAGATATTCACAAGTCTTGTAAATCCTTCGAAGATAATATTTATTCAATTTTTATCATCATCATTGTTGCATCACAATGGTTTCAGTAACTGTATAGTATTCAACTATTCATCCTTTTAGATAATGAACATCCGTGCATAGGTCAAATGGAGGATCCGTATAATTTTGGCATGAAATTCCCTATGCATTTCGGGACTGGGCCCTTCGTCAGGGGAAATGTCGAAATCTGAGAAAGCAAAGTGTACGCTATTAAAATCCAAGATGGTCTAGCGGTCCGCGGCTAGGTACTAATAATCAGTGCGAAAATATCATGCTAGGGAAAGTGAGGGAAGTGTTCATGCTTCTGTGAATCCCGTGTGGTAGAACAGAATCGTAACTATAAGGACCGGTGAGGTGATGATAATGTGCTCCTATAATGAATTATGATAGACGCAGACATACTGTCTTAAAATGACCCAGAGCGTGTGGATTACGTGATACGGTGAGGCGATATTCGTGAACAAGTAATATGTTTCTCGCATAGGAGTGAGTCCGGTGTGGAAAACAACAAGCGTCGGTGATGGAATCGTATGCGTTCTATAAGGGCGACAACGGTGGCGGTGATGTGTTAACAATATACTCCAGTAGAAAAGCGGTAAACATGAACTTACTATCTTAGTGAAAAACAAATCGTGGAGTCACCGCAAACTGTAAGGTTATATCACGAGATGATGACAATCAACGTGAACATGCTGGTAAAACCTGTAAACCCTATCGGTAAGAACACGGCGGTGAAGCCCATGTATTGAGGACAGTTTAATCTCTTACCTGTTTCCGATGTTGAAAAAGATCTTGCGTGTCGCGTATCTTTCAAGTTAGTGGTGTAAACGAACCAGTGCTTCTTCTTAATGAAACGTGAGTGATGGATTAACAGAAATGAGAGTAATAATAAACACTGAAAAGGGATTGTAATGAGCGTCTACGTAGGAGTCGGCCATCTTGTAATGTGTATTTCAGAAAGTGCCTTTCAATTGGGTGACTGTGTGTGAAAAGAAACAAAGGCAGCATACAGATATCGCAAAATAAAACGAAGTGAAAAATGGGCAATGTGAAAAAATGAAATGAACACATACAGTAGACAATGGTGTCCGCCGGTTGGAATTACAGCCGTCATGGAAATGAATGATGGAAATTAAACAGAATGTATAAATACTGTGTGATTATATACGGAAAACATGAGAATCATGAATGGCTAGTAACTGTAAATTATATGAAGCAACTATACTCCAAACGTTCATTGAGTCCCTTTGGGTGGCATGAGTCCAATTTTTTTATCCAGTACATTTCGCGTTGAGACAATTTTTTCTTGTTGTCAACACCCTCTTTCACAGGAACTGTCTCCAAAACCAAAAAGCGTAATTGGCTGACGTTGTGTCTGTAGGTGGAAAAATGAGCTGCTACAGGAGCTTTCATCACATGGTTTCTAATTGTGCTTTTGTGCTCCGTTAAAAGTATTTTTATTTTACGCTCAGTCTTTCCTACGTATGGAAGCCCACACGGGCATTTCAATAAGTAGATCAGGTTTTTGGTATCACACGTGGCGTTAGTAAACAGTTTGATGTCGGTGCCAGTGTTGGGATGGCTTATGTTGGTGCCCCAAATGATATTATTGCAGTGCTCACAATTCGAGCATGGTAAAGTCCCTTTGTATGTAATTCCTTTTGGGAATGGTGTGCCTTCCAGTAGGTCTTTGATGTTTCTCGATCGTTGATAAGCGAACAGCGGTGTGTTGTTGAAAATTCCTTTAAAATCTGGTTCATGTTTGATCATAGACCAGTTACTCAAGATAATATTTTTCATTTGGTAACTTCTAGTAGAGAACTTTGAGACAAAAACCAGTCTGTTGCTGTTGGTTTCCCTTCGATGTGGAATTAATAAGTCTTTCCTGTCTTTGGTCACTGCCCTCTCAGTTGCTTTTTTCAAAACAGTATCAGGATATTTTCTTTCTTTAAACCTGTTCAGGATTTTTTCTTGGTTGATGGTGTATGACTCAGGTTGAGAAGAAATCTGTTTCATCCTGAGTAGTTGCGAGTATGGTAAATGTTTCTTTAGAGATAATGGGTGACAGCTGTCGAAATGTAAGGAATTGTTTCTGTCGGTGGTTTTAGTAAATACATCAGTTTCAATCCTGTTATCTTTACATGTAACCACAACGTCAAGGAATGTAATACTTTCCGTGCTCGTTGAGTGGGTAAATTGAATGTGATCATCTATGGCATTGACAAAATCCATAAATTCTCTTATTTCATCTGGTGGACCCTTCCACATCAGGAAGATGTCGTCAATGTACCGCCAATATTTGAGAATCTTGTTGTGCAATCTGGGGTTATTCAGGATGTTATCCAGTTCCAGACGATACATGAACAGATTTGCGTAGGTGGGAGCTGCGCAGTTGCCCATAGAAGTGCCGGCTAATTGTAGGAAAAATTCGTCCTTCCATTGAAAATAGCTATGGTACAGTGTGTATTGTAGTAGTTCTAACAGAATTTTTTTTAGTTCCTGCTTGATGTCATGGTTGATCAAAAATGATTCAATGGCTTCAATCCCAGCCAAGAAAAAATCCTGAACAGGTTTAAAGAAAGAAAATATCCTGATACTGTTTTGAAAAAAGCAACTGAGAGGGCAGTGACCAAAGACACTAAAGACTTATTAATTCCACATCAAAGGGAAACCAGCAGCAACAGACCGGTTTTTGTCTCAAAGTTCTCTACTAGAAGTTACCAAATGAAAAAGATTATCTTGAGTACCTGGTCTATGATCAAACATGAACCAGATTTTAAAGGAATTTTCAACAACACACCGCTGTTCGCTTATCAACGATCGAGAAACATCAAAGACCTACTGGAAGGCACACCATTCCCAAAAGGAATTACATACAAAGGGACTTTACCATGCTTGAATTGTGGGCACTGCAATAATATCATTCGGGGCACCAACATAAGCCATCCCAACACTGGCACCAACATCAAACTGTTTACTAACGCCACGTGTGATACCAAAAACCTGACCTACTTATTGAAATGCCCGTGTGGGCTTCCATACGTAGGAAAGACTGAGCGTAAAATAAAAATACGTTTAACGGAGCACAAAAGCACAATTAGAAACCATGTGATGAAAGCTCCTGTAGCAGCTCATTTTTCCACCTACAGACACAACGTCAGCCAATTACGCTTTTTGGTTTTGGAGACAGTTCCTGTGAAAGAGGGTGTTGACAACAAGAACAAATTGTCTCAACGCGAAATGTACTGGATAAAAAAATTGGACTCATGCCACCCAAAGGGACTCAATGAACATTTGGAGTATAGTTGCTTCATATAATTTACAGTTACTAGCCATTCATGATTCTCATGTTTTCCGTATATAATCACACAGTATTTATACATTCTGTTTAATTTCCATCATTCATTTCCATGACGGCTGTAATTCCAACCGGCAGACACCATTGTCTACTGTATGTGTTCATTTCATTTTTTCACATTGCCCATTTTTCACTTTGTTTTATTTTGCGATATATGTATGCTGTCTTTGTTTCTTTTCACACACAGTCGCCCAATTGAAAGTCACTTTCTGAAATACACATTACAAGATGGCCGACTCCTACGTAGACGCTCATTACAATCCCTTTCAGTGTTTATTATTACTCTCATTTCCGTTAATCCATCACTCGCGTTTCATTAAGAAGAAGCACTGGTTCGTTTACACCACTAACTTGAAAGATACGCGACACGCAAGATCTTTTTCAACATCGGAAAACGGTAAGAGATTAAAATGTACTCAATACACGGGCTTCACCGCCGTGTTCTTACCGATAGGGTTTACAGGTTTTACCAGCATGTTCACGTTGATTGTCATCACCTCGTGATATAACCTTACAGTTTGCGGTGACTCCACGATTTGTTTTTCACTAAGATTGTAAGTTCATGTTTACCACTTTTCTACTGGAGTATATTGTTAACACATCACCACCACCGTTGTCGCCCTTATAGTATGCATACGATTCCATCACCGACGTTTGTTGTTTTCCACACCGGACTCACTCCTATGCGAGAAACATATTACTTGTTCACGAATATCGCCTCACCTTATCACGTAATCCACACGCTCTGGGTCATTTTAAGACAGTATGTCTGCGTCTATCATAATTCATTATAGGAGCACATTATCATCACCTCACCGGTCCTTATAGTTACGATTCTGTTCTACCACACCGGATTCATAGAAGCAAGAACACTCCCCTCACTTTCCCTAGCATGATATTTTCGCACTGATTATTAGTACCTAGCCGCGGACCGCTAGACCATCTTGGATTTTAATAGCGTACACTTTGCTTTCTCAGATTTCGACATTTCCCCTGACGAAGGGCCCAGTCCCGAAATGCATAGGAATTGCATGCCAAAATTATACGGATCCTCCATTTGACCTATGCACGGATGTTCATTATCTAAAAGGATGAATAGTTGAATACTATACAGTTACTGAAACCATTGTGATGCAACAATGATGATGATAAAAATGGAATAAATATTATCTTCGAAGGATTTACAAGACTTGTGAATATCTCTTATAAAAAGGGTATAAGAATTCTAGGGACATTCGTCCCAAAGGAGTGCCGGTTGGGATACCGTTATTGACTTAACGGCACCACGTACAAACATGCAGGCATGCCATAAACGGGCATCATGGTGACACTCCTGGTCATGGTCTAACATGGGGGGCACACACACGTCAAAATACAGGTCAGCTACCGTAACGTTGGAGAGGCAGACATCCATGGACCACTCGAATATGCACGAGCGACAGTGCAACACAGGCTGAACGCAGGTGACGTTTGTGAGAAGTTGGCCTGGCATATGCTGTCCACTAATTATAGTGGGCACCTTGCACCAGTCCAAATCGACTCTTATGGTAGATAGGTTAAAGACAACCTTATTGAAAGCTATCCTAGTGGTAGCTATGGAGAGCAGCCTTCAGGCTAAGTCTTGAAGGAATGTAAAGCAGCTTGTTTTACCAGTCTATAATCTCTTGAGTGACCAAATGAAAGAGCACCACACCAGGTATATATTCAAAATATATGTATTTATTACTAAACACACCCCCTAGTCTCTTTATGAGGCTAGAGTTCAAGTACATAGGTTATAAGATCTTAAATCACAGTAATAGCACAAATACACGTTTGGGCCCTAGGGGCGTACTCAAACCATATACCAATAAAGTGGTATGCGAACCACGACTGAACTAGACACTAGGCCTAGAGCCTCTAGAAGTGCTTGGACCACAAGGAACCACCCAAGGTAGTGACACAGGGGACCCACGGGAGACGCGTGCAGTGTAAATACACAACCGCGATACGCCGTTAACTTCTATGGAGAAAGTCGGGATCGGGAAAATAGAGGAAAGGGACACTTAAGAGAGGACTAGGACAAAACCCTTTGAGATCTAGGACTTTGAAGAGTCTCTACCAACGGGAGCACCGGAGTACTCGTGTTACCTCACCCAGGGAAGCCGGGTGCATAGGTGCCTTTCGGGGTCGGGTTTCGTCGTCGTTTCGTATGGCGATCTGCTGCAAAGTGCTGCTGGCGACCAGGAGAAAAGTGTCCAGGTGGATCCAAGAATGGATCGGAGTTCTGAAGAACCTGAAAGCAGAGGGGACAGAGTCTGGGTCACTAGCCAGTGACCAGGAAGGCGATGGACAGATGCCCACCGATGTTGAGTGCTTCAGGTACGGTGACGGTCGTCTTGACTCTTCAGCCACGAGGTCCGGGAGGCGTTGTCGGCGACCAGGAGCAGGATTCGGGCTGGTGCTCGATGTCTGTCGAGTGCTGAGGTGTCGGCGACCGGATTGGACCCAACAAGCCTTGGCAATGGCAAGTCTCGAGTAAGATGTAGATCGTCGATGGTGCAGACCAGCAAGGTCTGGGGAACTCACCCAGCGAGGGTAAGTGAGGGCAGGCCTGGAGCAACCAGGATGCCAAGTAAAGAAAAGAGTGGTCTTCGTTAAGGGCTACTAGCCAACGGGCTAGCGACCGCGAAGGAGCCTTGTGACGCCGCACGTGGAGCTGGCTTACAGGACACTCGTGGAGTGGGGGCCAGTGATCTTCGGTGCAGGTGGTGCTGGAGGCTAGGGCTACTCGGAGCCCAAAGCACGACTTCTTGGGAGACCCAGAAGATGGTGCACTTGCAAGTGTGCTCGGTGTCCAGGGGTCACGGTCTCAAGTCACCCACGATAGCCATGGGCCTCAGCTTTGCTGGGGACTTAGGGTAGCCTCGGGGAAGTCTGAGAATCCACCTCTGGTGATGCGATGACTTCGGCGTCCGACGGGAGCTTCAGTAATGCGAACCGGACAGATGCTTCTTTGGTGCCTGCCAAGCAGGGGAGTCACTCCTTGACCCCAAGGGAGATTCTTCAGTCCTCTAATCGTGAGTAGAGCGTCGAAGGTCCAGGATTCAGTTTCAGAGTTTCGTCCAGGTATAATCTAAAGTCCTAAGGACTGGGTTCCTACCTTTATTCTAAAAATAGGGGATGGACTACTCTGCGGCCCCACCTATGGGTGGGTCAGGGCAGAGGGGTGGCTACACCCTTTCCCTTTGTCCAGTTCGCGCCAAAGCAGGGGCTGCGAGCCCCTGATCCGGTTTGAACTGGGGTATGCACAGGGACACCAAATGTGCCCCCAGTGCAGGACTTCAAAGCACCCGAAAGTGCTCCCGCCCAGCCCCAATACACATTGTCCTGTCTGGGGAGGTGGTCACACCTCCCTGGGACAGGAAACCTATTGTCCAGGCCTCCCCTGCCGGAGTTTCGTCCAGCAGCAGGAGGCCAGACTCGTGTCTGTGGCAGCAGCATCCATTTTGTGATGCCAGGGCTCTGGAAAGAAGTTACCGGACTCGTCAGAGTTAACATGCCTTTCCCTCTAGAAGGGTGGAATGCTACCCCTGCTGCCAGGATTGGCGGGGGGTAGTATTCCAAGATGTTTGACACCAAACACGACATGTTTAGGTGCAGCCATTCCAAAGTTAGCATTTTACCGCGAGGATATAATGCGCTTAAGAGTATATGGTCAGGCTGCACTACAAACAGCATCAGAGATGGTCTCCGAACACTGCAGAGGGGCCCTGCTCATGCAGGGGCACCCTCTCACATAGGAACCATGCACTCTGCCTTTAGGATTGATAAGGCCTGCCTTAGGAGTGACTTATAGGTTTCTAGGTGTGTATGTATTTCGTGATATAGGTAACCTATATCACAGTAAAGGGTGCATGCACCACCTTACCCAGGCTGCAGTAGCAGACCTGTGGTGTCAGTTTGGATGGCCTTCCAGGGGTGGCATAATACATGCTGCAGCCCCTGGCAGGCTCTCTGAGGTACCTATGCCCTTGGTACATAGTATACCATATACTAGGGACTTATAAGGGCACTCCAGATCCCAATCAGAGATGTGCCTAAGGCACATGGGAACCATTTTAGAGAGGAAGCAGCTAGGCTGGGGTTCTGATTAGCAGGGCCCCAGCCAGACTAATGTCGAAAAACAGTGAAGCATCAGCAAAAGTGGGGGTACCCATGTGAAGCAGATCCTACTCTCCTACACAACCCCCCAAACGTAGGGACATTAAACTAACCTTGCCCAGTTAAGTCTTCATGTTCTAAGTGGAAATACCTAGAGAGTCCATCTGCATTCGCATGGTTACTCCCAGGCCTATGTTCCACTGTAAAGTCCATCCCCTGTAGGGAAATGGACCACCTAAGCAGTTTGGGGTTTTCACCCTTCATTTGTTTTAGCCATAAGAGGGGCTTATGGTCTGTCTGAACCAGGAAGTGTGTACCAAACAAGTATGGCCTCAACTTCTTCAGAGCCCAGACCACAGCAAATGCCTCCCTCTCTATGGCTGACCAACGTTTCTCTCTAGGGGTCAACCTTCTGCTAATAAAAGCTACTGGCTGATCCTGACCTTCTTCATTCAATTGTGACAGTACAGCCCCTACCCCCAATTCAGATGCATCTGTTTGAACAATGAACTTCTTGGAGTAATCAGGACTCTGCAGAATTGGAGCAGTGCACATGGCCTGCTTGAGGTCATCAAATGCCTTTTGACAGCTAACTGTCCACTGAACCTCTTTGGGCATTTTTTTAGAAGTTAAGTCATTCAAGGGTGTCACTATTGATCCATACCCATTGACAAATCTCCTATAGTACCCAGTCAGGCCTAAGAAGGCTCTCACCTGAGTCTGGGTAGTGGGAGCAGTCCAGTCCATGATGGTCTGGATCTTGCTCTGCAAAGGTTGAACTTGGCCTCCACCCACAAGGTGGCCCAGGTACACAACCTGACTCTGCCCTATCTGGCACTTAGTGGCCTTGATAGTCAGGCCTGCCTTTTGCAGGGCCTGTAAAACATTCCTGAGGTGGACCAGGTGATCCTCCCAGGTGGAGCTAAAGACAGCAATATCATCTAGATAAGCTGCACTATAGGCTTCCAGTCCTGTGAGAACTGTGTTCACCAACCTCTGGAAAGTGGCAGGTGCATTTTTCAGACCAAAGGGCATTACCACAAATTGATAATGCCCACTACGGGTTGAAAATGCTGTTTTGGACTTTGCAGTATCAGCTATTCTGATCTGCCAGTAGCCAGCTGTTAGGTCAAATGTGCTGAGATATTTGGCAGAGGCCAAAGTATCTATGAGCTCATCTGCCCTGGGTATGGGATGGGCATCAGTCCTAGTGACTGCATTGAGACCCCTGTAGTCTACACAAAACCTCATCTCTCTTTTCCCACCACTGGTGTGAGGTTTCGGTACCAGGACTACTGGACTAGCCCAAGGGCTATCTGAGGGTTCAATTACTCCCAACTCCAACATTTTCTGGACTTCAGTCATGATACAGTCCCTGACATGGTCAGGTTGCCTATAAATCTTGTTTTTAATAGGCAGACTGTCCCCAGTGTCCACTTCATGAGTGCACCAGGTGGTCTGACTGGGTGTCAGTGAAAACATATGTCTAAACTGATTGTGCCCAGAGGCTGTTTGGGGATCCATGGGACCAACAATGTCAATCCCTACCCTCTCAAAGGGCACCCCCACCACAGGTAGTGGTATCAGGGGGCCTTTGTGGTGCCACCTGCTTTGCCACTGGCTTGGCAGGTTACACAGGAGCGACAAAACTCCTTACTGTCTTCAGACATGTGGGGACAGTGAAAGTGAGGGACAATTCTGTCCCAAGTCTTGTTCTGGCCCAGGTGTCCTGCTAAGGGAATATCATGGGCTAGGGTCAATAGGAAGCCCCTGAACTTCAAAGGTATTACCAACCTCCTGGTAGCACCAGGCTTGGGGTCTCTACTCTCTGAGTACAGGAGTCCATCATCCCAATACACTGTATGGGGACCACTAGCTTTCCCAGCAGCCTCAGCAGCAGCTTGCTGTCTGAGGGGTTCAAGGGAGGGGCAGCTCTGCTGCTCCTGGCTCAGATCTGCCCTAGAAGGTCCCCTGTCCCCAAGAACTCAACCTGGTCAGGTTCAAGTTCCTCTGGGACAGTTCCTTCTTCAGGGCTGAGATCATCCCCTCAAGGGACTGATCTTCCTCCTGAGCCAAGGGGAAGGCACTGCCTTAACCCTACTACTCCTCCTCCTGGAAGGCACTTGGTCCATTCTTCCAGAATCCAAGGCCTGTTCAGTGCTAGACATTTTGGCTTGTGACCTGGTCACAGCAAACACATCTGCAGGGATCCCCAGCATTTCTGCATGGGTCCTGAGCGCCACTTCTGCCCAAGCAGAAGTCTCTAAGTCATTGCCAAGCAAGCATTCGACTGGTAGGTTTGCACTTACCACAACCTTCTTAAGGCCAGTTACCCCTCCCCAGGAGAAGTTAACAACTGCCAGAGTATGGTCTGTTCTGACATTGCTAGCATTGGTCACTTGGTACATCTCACCAAGCATAACTTGCCCAGGTAACACAAGGCCTTGTGTCACCATTGTGACACTTGCCCCTGTGTCCCTAAATGCCAAAGCCTCTCGTCCATTGATTAAAGGCTGTTGTCTGTACTTGCCCAGATTACTGGGACTCATAGGGGAGGGCACATCCATGCCTCCATCACAGACTAACACAGCCTGAGTCAGTTCTATAACTAGGTCAGAGCCCAACTCAGTTCCCAGGGTGAACCCTACTAAACCCTTTGCTGGAGCACCTCCACCAACTGTACTAGGGGAACAGGTGCCTTAGGGGCATTGGTGGGTGCTGGACTGGAGTCTTTGGACTTGGTGCAATCACTGGTCCAGTGGGTCTTTTGCTTACAGACCTTGCACCATGGTTTTCTTTGGCCTTATCCTTGGTAGACTGGGAATCCCCACCAGAAGAAGATTTTTGGGGGCCTGATGAAGACTTTTGATCTTTACCCTTCTCCCCACCCTTGTCAGAGTTCTTAGCATCTTGCTTCTTGGTTTCCCCACCTTGGTTCTGTACCTTCTGCTTCACCCTGGTTCTGACCCATTTGTCTGCCTTCTTTCCCAATTCTTGGGGAGAGGTCAGATCAGAGTCAACCAGGTATTGATGCAACAGCTGATTTTGACAGTTATTAAGAATCTGCTCCCTCATTATCAGATTATACAATCCTGAGAAGTCACACACCTTACTGCCCATCAACCAGCCTTCCAGAGCCTTGGCAGAACAATCCACATAGTCTACCCAGTCTTGAGTCTGTGCTTTTTGGGTGTCTCTGAACTTCAACCTGTACTGTTCAGTGGTTAGGCCAAACCCATCAATAAGAGCACTCTTCAAGACTTTGTAATTGTCAGCATCCTCCTCTCTAACAGTGAGGAGCTTATCTCTACCTTTGTCAGCAAAGGAGAGCCACAAGATTGCTGCCCACTGCTCCTGAGGGACCTTCTGTACTTTACAGGCCCTCTCTAAAGCAGTTATCCATTTGTGGATATCATCCCCACTCTGGTAGGGAGGGACAATCTTGCTCAGGTTCCTATGGTCATAGGACCTTTCCCTATCTCTAGGGACATGGCTGCCACCATGGGACTCTAGTCCCAACTTTCTTCTCTCTCTAAGGAGATCTAGGGATTCTCTATCTAAAGCCAATTGCTTCTTCCTGATCTCCTAGTTGAGTTTCCTCATACTGGACCAGTCTCTTTCTTCTCTCATGAGAGGATTCCCTCCTGTGAGAAGAAACAGAGCTCCCTATGGAGGTGCCAGAGTGGTTAGACTCCTGAGAAGGAGACCTAGACTTTCTGAGCACACTCATAATCCTTCCTGGGGGACAAAGGTGTGGTTTTCTAGATCCTCATCTTCATCTTCCCCAGAAGGGATTGGGTTTTCCAGGTCAGGGTCATTGTCACCCTCCTGGCCAGTTTCAGAGGGGGGCTGGGGGTATTGGTACCCCTGGCCTCCTCCTCTTCTTCTGCCCCACCCTCAGCTCCTACCCCTTCAGTCCCTACAGGTCTTACTAAGGTCATAAGCCACCAACAACTCCTTGAGGTGTTGGGTGGTGGGGCTTTGGCCTGTCCTTAATTTTCTCAAGTTGCATAAAGCTCTCAATTCCAAGAATGGGAGTGTATCATACTTGGAGGGTGGAAGCTCACTGGCTTCCTGCAAGGATTCTTTGGATCCTCCCTTTAAAGATATTACTAGTGTGGTGTGGTGTATGCACTACCTACTCTAGTGTGGCCTACTAAACTCTCTTGAGTTGTAGAAAGGGTTGTGCTATCCCTTAACACACAACTCTAAGTTCAGTAGAACTTACTGTTATTCTAAGCTTAAATTATATGTACCTTAGGTACCTTTAGTGGTTTTCAGTTGATCAATTCAATTGAGATTATCTGGTAAAACAATAGCAAGCTGGAATCCCACATGCTGCACACCAATGTGAGAAGTTGGCCTGGCATATGCTGTCCACTAATTATAGTGGGCACCTTGCACCAGTCCAAATCGACTCTTATGGTAGATAGGTTAAAGACAACCTTATTGAAAGCTATCCTAGTGGTAGCTATGGAGAGCAGCCTTCAGGCTAAGTCTTGAAGGAATGTAAAGCAGCTTGTTTTACCAGTCTATAATCTCTTGAGTGACCAAATGAAAGAGCACCACACCAGGTATATATTCAAAATATATGTATTTATTACTAAACACACCCCCTAGTCTCTTTATGAGGCTAGAGTTCGAAGTACATAGGTTATAAGATCTTAAATCACAGTAATAGCACAAATACACGTTTGGGCCCTAGGGGCGTACCAAACCATATACCAATAAAGTGGTATGCGAACCACGACTGAACTAGACACTAGGCCTAGAGCCTCTAGAAGTGCTTGGACCACAAGGAACCACCCAAGGTAGTGACACAGGGGACCCACGGGAGACGCGTGAAGTGTAAATACACAACCGCGATACGCCGTTAACTTCTATGGAGAAAGTCGGGATCGGGAAAATAGAGGAAAGGGACACTTAAGGAGGACTAGGACAAAACCCTTTGAGATCTAGGACTTTGAAGAGTCTCTACCCACGGGAGCACCGGAGTACTCGTGTTACCTCACCCAGGGAAGCCGGGTGCATAGGTGCCTTTCGGGGTCGGGTTTCGTCGTCGTTTCGTATGGCGATCTGCTGCAAAGTGCTGCTGGCGACCAGGAGAAAAGTGTCCGGGTGGATCCAAGAGTGGATCGGAGTTCTGAAGAACCTGAAAGCAGAGGGGACAGAGTCTGGGTCACTAGCCAGTGACCAGGAAGGCGATGGACAGATGCCCACCGATGTCGAGTGCTTCAGGTGCGGTGACGGTCGTCTTGACTCTTCAGCCACGAGGTCCGGGAGGCGTTGTCGGCAACCAGGAGCAGGATTCGGGCTGGTGCTCGATGTTTGTCGAGTGCTGAGGTGTCGGCGACCGGATTGGACCCAACAAGCCTTGGCAACGGCAAGTCTCGAGTAAGATGTAGATCGTCGATGGTGCAGACCAGCAAGGTCTGGAGAACTCACCCAGCGAGGGTAAGTGAGGGCAGGCCTGGAGCAACCAGGATGCCAAGTAAAGAAAAGATTGGTCTTCGTTAAGGGCTACTAGCCAATGGGCTAGCAACCGCAAAGGAGCCTCGTGATGCCGCACGTGGAGCTGGCTTACAGGACACTCGTGGAGTGGGGGCCAGTGATCTTCGGTGCAGGTGGTGCTGGAGGCTAGAGCTACTCGGAGCCCAAAGCACGACTTCTTGGGAGACCCAGAAGATGGTGCACTTACAAGTGTGCTCGGTGTCCAGGGGTCACGGTCTCAAGTCACCCACGATAGCCACGGGCCTCAGCTTTGCTGGGGACTCAGGGTAGCCTCGGGAAGTCTGAGAATCCACCTCTGGTGATGCGATGACTTCGGCGTCCGACGGGAGCTTCAGTAATGCGAACCGGACAGATGCTTCTTTGGTGCCTGCCAAGCAGGGGAGTCACTCCTTGACCCCAAGGGAGATTCTTCAGTCCTCTAATCGTGAGTAGAGCGTCGAAGGTCCAGGATTCAGTTTCAGAGTTTCGTCCAGGTATAATCTAAAGTCCTAAGGACTGGGTTCCTACCTTTATTCTAAAAATAGGGATGGACTACTCTGCGGCCCCACCTATGGGTGGGTCAGGGCAGAGGGGTGGCTACACCCCTTTCCCTTTGTCCAGTTCGCGCCAAAGCAGGGGCTGCGAGCCCCTGATCCGGTTTGAACTGGGGTATGCACAGGGACACCAAATGTGCCCCCAGTGCAGGACTTCAAAGCACCCGAAAGTGCTCCCGCCCAGCCACAATACACATTGTCCTGTCTGGGGAGGTGGTCACACCTCCCTGGGACAGGAAACCTATTGTCCAGGCCTCCCTGCCGGAGTTTCGTCCAGCAGCAGGAGGCCAGACTCGTGTCTGTGGCAGCAGCATCCATTTTGTGATGCCAGGGCTCTGGAAAGAAGTTACCGGACTCGTCAGAGTTAACATGCCTTTCCCTCTAGAAGGGTGGAATGCTACCCCCGCCGCCAGGATTGGTGGGGGTAGTATTCCAAGATGTTTGACACCAAACACGACATGTTTAGGTGCAGCCATTCCAAAGTTAGCATTTTACCGCGAGGATATAATGCGCTTAAGAGTATATGGTCAGGCTGCACTACAAACAGCATCAGAGATGGTCTCCGAACACTGCAGAGGGGCCCTGCTCATGCAGGGGCACCCTCTCACATAGGAACCATGCACTCTGCCTTTAGGATTGATAAGGCCTGCCTTAGGAGTGACTTATAGGTTTCTAGGTGTGTATGTATTTCGTGATATAGGTAACCTATATCACAGTAAAGGGTGCATGCACCACCTTACCCAGGCTGCAGTAGCAGACCTGTGGTGTCAGTTTGGATGGCCTTCCAGGGGTGGCATAATACATGCTGCAGCCCCTGGCAGGCCTCTGAGGTACCTATGCCCTTGGTACATAGTATACCATATACTAGGGACTTATAAGGGCACTCCAGATCCCAATCAGAGATGTGCCTAAGGCACATGGGAACCATTTTAGAGAGGAAGCAGCTAGGCTGGGGTTCTGATTAGCAGGGCCCCAGCCAGACTAATGTCGAAAAACAGTGAAGCATCAGCAAAAAGTGGGGGTACCCATGTGAAGCAGATCCTACTCTCCTACAACGTTGGCAAGGCGGAAGCTCAGCTTGTAACTGATCCGCAGCACTGCCAATGGCAGTGCCCCCAGTACATGCAGCAGATGTGCACGGTACAGGTCCACGTGACTGGAGTAGAGCATGTGTCCGGGATGGTCTGCCATTGCGTCAGTGGCTCTACTTGAAGCGGCACTGTGAGGACCTGTGCCAGTCCTGTGGATGAAACCCCACAGCTCGGAGCAATGAGCAGTGTCTGTGTGCAACGGGTGCAGGCCTGGGGTGTGGTGGGAGTACAAGTGAAGGCCATTTCACACACTCAAACTACGACCAAGGACTTCTGCGTGTGGGATGTGTACACGTTGGCCTCACGTCTGGCAGTGCGTAGTGGGAGTCGCCTGGAAATGCTATCCTATCTGTCAGGGGGTGCTGGGCACATGCAAGTCACATCTAGGAGCTGCAGATATGCTACTGCCAGGTAGTACAGACAAAGGACCATTCATCCCTACAGTAACTACACCATCTACATGCATTCAGAAGACGCACAGAGGCCAGCCGTGGGTGTGGTGGGATGTCTGCGACCCTGGGAATCATGGATGATATGCCCAGCACGTGGCACATGTGCGGCCTCACTGTGTGTTACGTTGCCTCACAGCTGCTCCACCCTCCCACGAGCCCCCACACTTGTGTGCCCTGCGTGGTTGTATCACGTGCACTCCTACGGCACACCATTGAGATGCCTGTCTGCGTATGTCCAGCCGCATGCCACCAACACCATGATGCTGGCCTTTGAAGTTGTGCCGCCAAGTGAGTGTAGGCCAATGGTCCGGCAGGGCGGACATAAGTGTACAGTCCATGGCTGGCTGTGATCACACTGCAAATGAGGCTAGGCAACTGACTCATTCAGCCGCAGGACCGATACACATAACACTTGGCATGCATGTGCCAAGACCCGAGCGGTCTTGCGCTCCTACATTTCCCTGTCAGTGCGGGCCCGCCCTCCTGGTGCATGCCACATTGCAACATCGTCTACTGTGGCCCTGGTGGCGACAACACCCCAACACAGAGACACTCTTACCGCACATCCTGCCCAAGGCCAGGTCCGAGCCATGCCCTGCTCCCCCTGCCAATGCAGCACACCCCTGCGCTGAACTGACGTACGCCCGAGCCAGCACATGCCGCTTGTGCATGCAGGGGGGGCCGGGCGTGGCTACATGTCCAAGGTCACTGCCAATGCTGAGGTGACATGGTATCGTCCGCTGAGGATAGCACATTGTGATGTTTCAGTGCCGTGCCCATCATGCTGACACAATGACCACACGGACACACTTGCTCAGATGGTGTGAATGGCTACGAGCACGTGCGCCCAGCCACATTTATTAGCAGGCACAAATATCGAGTGACACCTTTGTTGGATGTGTGTGGGGTGTGTGCACACCAGCCGGCAAGGGCTGCCTGGTGCAGTCAGAAATCGACAACAGTGTACATCGTAAAGGACACAACCATTCAACCGTAAAGGACCCATGACCTGAGCTGCACAGAGTCAGTGGCCCCGGATGCACAGCGTTCTGCATGGCCCTACCGCCATGGGCTGCTGACTTGCGGTGCACTGGGGCAGGGTCACGAGAGCAGAGCAGGTTCCCGCAGATGACTAGGGGGGTTGTCGCGGAGTGTCTCGGTGGACAGTGGAAGGTGTACCCCCAGGGCATGAAGCCGAGGGCAGAACCACGCTGAAACAGTTACCATGGTGGAGATGAGTGGAGCAAACACATGTCGGATACCAAGTCCGTCCCAGCCAGATGATGATGCAGACAACCCCCAGGCCATGGACTCAGACGACACCAAAGTTCAACCAGAGAGGGCCATGAGTCATTGCGCACAGAGTTAGTGGCACCAGTGCTGATAGGGGATGCCGCCTGCGATGAGGCGTGTCCAATGGTGTGGACTCCTCCATATCTTACCCAGGACACAGTTCCACATGTGTGGCCTACTGGACCGCAGTGTAGGCCTGAGGCAGCGGCCAGCAGGGGCCATTCACCGAGTGTAGACGGCTTAGGTTGGATGGTCCCACCGGCCTGCGTAGTTCAGGTTCAGTGGCACCACGGGACATGGACTTGCGTTGCACAGGGTTAGTGGCACCAGGTCAGTTGTTGCTACTGTTCGCTCACCTCCGTAACGAGGATCCGGCTTTCATCCGGACTGAACCGCATCTTCCTCTTACTCCTCTCCGTGCGTTCACTGGTATGGACTCTGCCATCCATGAATCACGACTGGGTGCTGGATGTGGGGCTGACTGGACCACAGTGTAGGCCGGGGGCAGCAGTCAGCACGGGCCCACAGACATGTGTTGTGTGCTTGTGATGCATTCGTTTGCTTCGCTGATAGCAGGGAGTTTAGTGATATCACCCCTGCAGTAGACATCCGGTCACTGCCATTCATGACTCAGGACACAGTTCCACATGTGGGACCCACTGGGCCGCTGTGTAGGCCTGTGCCCTCATCCACATGTCGCCGGCTTGCGTTGAACAGGGTTAGTGGCACCACGTGTCGCCGGCTTGCGTTGAACAGGGTTAGTGGCACCACGTGTCGCTGGCTTGGGTTGAACAGGGTTAGTGGCACCACGTGTCACCGGCTTGCGTTGAACAGGGTTAGTGGCACCACGTGTCACCGGCTTGCGTTGAACAGGGTTAGTGGCACCACGTGTCGCCGGCCTGCGATATGGAATTATGCCTCACTGATCGAAGAGAGTCTGGTGCTGTGGCCGCTGCCACGGACTTGGGGTCACTGCCATTCATGACTCAGGACACAGTTCCACATGTGGGACCCACTGGGACGAGGAGGATGCCGGTGGAGTATGTGAATGTAAAAGGAGTACTGTGGGCCTGCGCCGTGGAGGCCAGGGAGGGGCTGCGGAGGCTGCAAAGGTCGCGGACCTGGTGCCTGGAGCTTGCACCGGCACGTGGTGGTCCCTCTTTGACACACGCCGGTGTTGGCAGGTGAGCGGAGCTTCGTTGGTGCGCTGGGGCAGGCATGACGGGTCGGGGGCCCAGCGGCCTGGCGTGCAGCAGTCGCACAGGGACGCAGGCCCCGCCGCGCTCGGCGCCGGACTCGTGGCGGGCTGAGAGGCACCGCCCTTGCAGACGCGTTGTCCATTCCGAATGAGGACCACGCCCAGTGCGACAGGCTTTTTGTTCACACCCCTACACAGGCCTGGCGTACGCAGGGCCAACCCTCTCCGCCCGCGCATGCAGGGGGGGACGTAACGTGCGACATTTCCACGTTCTGCCCCACAGCCTGTGGGGACATGGTAGCGTCCACTGGCCACTACACTCCATGCTCCAGCAGTTGATCTCCACATGGCCATTACCGTGATTTGCACGCTGTGGTCTGTCCGGCAACTCCACGCCACATCTGGCATTGGGTAGGTTCACATTCCTTAGTCACTTGCCGCTCTCGCACATGCCTCTCCTCACATCCTGCTATTGTGTGACTGTGGTGCCATGCCATGGCTGGGTTGTGGGCATGGCAAGGCCAAGTTCCTAAAGGACTCGTGTTGTCGTGTCTGGTCAGTTGGCATGTTGTGTGGCATGTTGAATGCAGTTGTGCTGCGTGCCCATTGCCAGTGTCGTGAGTTGCATGACTGTGGGCTGGAGGTGTGTGGTGTGTTCATTTGGTACTTACCAACGAGCACTGCATTGCCATGGGTGCCACCCTGGGTGCGCTGGGTGATGATGGACTGTCGGGAGATGTGAGAATCAGGCACTCTGCCTGGGGAGTTGGCCACGACATTGTTGAGGGGTCCCGGGCAGTCCACTATTGCCTGCACATTCATGGGATGTGTGTGCTTTCAGTTGTGGTAGTTGTGTGCAGTGTCGGCAGGGGGCACGAGGGGTAGATGTGTGCAGTTGGCCCTGACACGTGAGGGAATCCAGCTATGGCGTAGGGGCCTTGCTTGGTCTCCAGCTGCTCCTGCGCAGTGTGGGTGAAGTGGAGGGGCTGGGGTACCAGGCTGATGTTGGCAACAGGACAGGTGTGATGACCTTGTATGGGGCTGGCTGTGTGACTCCTCCGACTCTGGCAGTTGTGGGTTGGATGGTACCAGAGGCCGACATGTGCTGCGCAGCCGGCAGCTTTGTCTGCGGAGGGATGTTGGTTGTCCGCTGGGTTGGTACCGTCAGCAGGTGGGGGATGTGGGTCAGGATGCGGGGGTTGGTTGTCCTTTTGGGCCTGTAGTGGGCAATGTCCTCCTCTGGTGTTGGGTCTGGGCGGCAGGTGCGTTTCAGGTGGGTCCGCTGTCTTTGTGTATGCTGCCTCTGTGGTGTTCCCGGAGGGGGCGGGACGGGTCCTGGGGTGGTGGCGGGCCTGGGGGTGGTGGAGGTGGGTGTTGTGGCCCTCATGGGTATCGGAGCTGCATGATCATTGTATCCATGGCATCTGTGGGTCTTCAGGTGTGGCTCTTGGCTGGGCTCCCTTTCATGCAGCGGGTAGTCGTCCTGCTTAGCACCAGCAAAACGCAGGTGTTAAATCCCTGGTGCCACCGCGGCTTATTGCCTGTTTTTGGTTCGCATCGCGGATCTGGCAGTTCGTTGTGAAAGTGGTGTAGTGGTTTTTTCGGGTGTTTTTGCACGGGAACGCCTACTCTGCATCTCATTAGGGTTAGTTGGTGGTGTCCACCGTGGAGATAAATTTTGGGGCAGTTATCTCGGGAATACTTGTGATGTCTGCAGTTTGCACCCGCTTGTGAATGGGGTGTTAAATCTATCTCCGCTTTTGATGAGTTAAGGTGGTAAGGTGGAGATAAATCGGAGATAAGTCCTTGTGAATATCCCCCCTGGAGTACTATGACATGAAAAAAGGGGCTAAGCCAGTTAACATTAAATTTGGTGACTGGGTCTGCGTGAAGATGACTGGTTTGATGCCTAAAGGTGAGTCTAAATTTTATGATCCTAAAGAAGTTATTTAGGTTTTATGTAACTCAGTGAGATTGAGTGATGGTTAGGTTTGGAATATGAAAAAAGTGGCTGATGGTTTTAGTGATGTTTGGAAGCAATGTGGTGGTGAGTCACAGTTATCAGAATCTGGGAGCGAGTCACAAGTGCAATCAGATTGGTGGGACGATGACGTTGGTGCAGGAAGGTGGTTGTGTGGTCCATGAGTGTTTAGGTTGTCAGGAGGTTATCGATGAGCCCATGGTTGAAAAAGGAAGGGTTTTGGAGTCTGTTGAGAATGAAGTGGTGAGCAAATTATTTGTGGAAAGGAACAAGCACTTAAAGAAGTATTGGAAAGTGAAAGTTCTTCGGCAGAGAATGTGGAAGGTGCAATAGGAAAAAGGACCAGGAAACCACCCAAGTGGTTGGAAGATTATATTCATAGTAATGTTTAGACTTTATATTAATTTTTAGCATACCTACATATTCTTTTAAATAGTTTTGTGTTATTGTAACTTCATAGTTTTAGATTTGTTTCTGTAATTATATGTGTTTATTTTTATATATATAAAGGTGGATGTGTTGTGGTGGAATCATAATGTCATCAGGTTCCAGGTTGTGGAACCTGAGGACATCGGGGTTCTGGGGCTTCGGGGCGCAGAGCAGAGAGCGGGTATAACAGGCGGACAACGGAGGTGTAATATGTTGCTTTACCTCCAGGCAAGATTGGAAAATACGATACAAAAGGGGATGATGGACGGAACGCTTGAGCCAATCAAACACTCACCCCAGTCAACTGATCTGGGTTTAATCCATCATCATTCTTTAGCTCACTCCACCACCCCAGTTCAGACATGGCCATATGCAAATCAGTCTGACCCTGTGCCTCAAGGGCTTTGTTCGCCCTAAGTTGGCGGGGGTATGCCCAGACGTGGGTCCCTTGCTCACTTTGCCACTGGATTCAAGCAAGCCTGGCTGATGACGGCTGGAATGCCAGAAACCGGTCCTAGGATGCTTGTTTCCGGTCCAGGGAAGACATGGCTTGGCAGTTCGGGCTGGACTGTTCCCATGAGGCACAGGGTCAGACTGATTTGCATATGGCCATGTCTGAACTGGGGTGGTGGAGTGAGCTAAAGAATGATGATGGATTAAACCCAGATCAGTTGACTGGGGGTGAGTGTTTGATTGGCTCAAACGTTCCGTCCATCATCCCCTTTTGTATCGCAAGATTGGAAAAATATACTTCGAGAAATACTGAATATTGTGCTTTGTACAGAATCCTTTACTAAATCTAACTTTAAGAACATTTGTTTAGCAGCTGGAACCAAGGGGGTCATCCGGGCAGGAAACATCTGGTTCTCGAGTCAGTGAGTTCAGCATGCATGTACTTTATAAATCCATGCAAGAATCAACACCCACTTTCAAACTTAATTGATGCATGTCAGCTGTTTTATCCGTTTCCATACACTTTGTACAGAGAAACAATAAAGCATTATTAGTAATATGTGATAGCTCATCCTTTCAAAGTTAATAATACTAATGAAAAAGAAAAATTATTCCCACCATGAATCCAACCTTGAAACACAGCTGCAAGTTTGACAACAGAACCTTATGGGCATCCTCCCTAATAATTCTCACAGTATAGGTAAGTCAAGCTCTGCAAAAATACATTTGTATGATAACAATGCTGTGTGCTCGTGTCCTGTAGTGGTTTGAGCATGTGATCCTAACAAGATGGAATCAATCAGGTTTCTTAAACGCAGCCGTGATGTTCACGCTTGCAGGTACGTGGGACCGTGAGCCTCACAATGATACTGAACCATCTCCTAGGAGAGGACTGTGGGCAATCCAAGTAGAAAATGTACTTTTTCTTCAAGCTATCTTGGCCACAAAAACTACCCAAGAAGAAGAGGGAGGGGAGGAGCAGGAGATGGTTGAGATAGAAAGAGGAAGACCTTGTTACTATTGAGCAAAAAATAAACTCAGATGAGACCTTTTCATGGTTATGGCAACAGTCTTGCTCCAATGTCACTTCTTAGGATTGCCAGTTCTGAGACACTAGCTAAGCAGCCACATGTGCTTTTTTGCACATTTGCAAGACTCACCTCCACACTTCCCTCACCCTACAGCTACCTCTGTATAATCCCCTAAACACTCCTCTGATGCAGGTGCATCTCTGGTCTATCTTTTCTCAATCATCTGAGGGAGTGAACACACCTGGTGAGGAAGAGCTCATCCAGCTTTTTCTATCTCCCCCCACAACCACCCAGATGGCAACTGTCTCTATGCTGGATGATCTGCTTGCTAAGTCAGGCGGCCACACATTTGGGGGACCAAATCCCATCATATGGAGAGGGGCAAATCCTGCTCTCTGGGAGAAACAATTTTTCCAATAGTGGTCCACTGTGCGGCAGATATTCAAGTTATATGGACGGCTCTCCATGAGTTAACAGACAATCTTAAAGGACTTCCTCAGATGATTAACAGACCTGTGCCATGGATAATATTGTGAAATATTACTAAGGCACGGCAAGATGCACCATCTTTCTAGTTTGTGGGACGGGAATGCAAGGCAATATGCCATAACCATTTAGTAGCGGAATAATGGGTTTTTCAGCGGATAAGGGTGGGGGAAGTTTTATAGAAATTATATTTCAATTTTACTATATATGGTAAACATTTCAATGATTTGCAAATTATTAACTTCCAATTTATAAATGTATTTTATGATAATAATATTGTAATACATTTTAATTTTATGTTAATTAAGATATGTTAATGGTATGATATATTTTTTTAATTATATATATATATATATATATTCACTGAAAAAACCATAGGTTTCAGGCACGTTATAGTTAGAAATTAGCATTTAAAAAACCGTACAAATTCACTGAAAAAACCATAGGTTTTAGGGACAGTTATAGTTAGTTGGACATTGCACTCGTACAAAACACGTGAAATTCCCCTGTTATAGTTAGTTCAGCTAACTATAACTCGCGCCCCCGCAATGCACTGCTGATGACGTCACATATTACATCACTCATGACATGGTCAGTGACATCACTGATGACATCACTGATGACATCTCAAATGACATCACTGATGACATCATGCAGTGACTGTGTGTTTCTGTAAAGTTGAAATATGTTTAATATATATAGGGAAAGGCATACTGAAGAATGAGTGGGTGTATAAGTGTCTGAATGGATGATTTAGTAGGTGCGTGACTGACTCTATAAGTGAGTGATTAAACGTATCTTACTGAATGCATGGGTTAGTGACTAAACTGTGTGAATGTCTGTATCCGTGTGTCTGTTGGTGTGTAAGCGGCTCATGGGTTTGTGAATAGCTACATGAGTGTCTATATGGGTTATTGATTTGTTGTCTGAGTATCTGTATGGGTGCCTGATTGTTTGTGTGGGTGGGGTGTGTGTGACTCTGAGCATAGATGTGTGAGTGGGTGATTCACTGGGTACATGGTTTCAAGAGTGCATCTGTGATGGACTGTATGGGTGGGTGAGTGTGTGTATGGGTGTGTTAGTGAGTGAATGTATATCTCAGTGTTACATGTGTGAGTAACTACATATGTGAAAAGTAGTATATATGTGTGTTGGAGTACATAATTGGCTACAAATGAGAGTGTGTTATTGTGAGAGTGGCTGTATGGATGAGTGTGTGCTTGTATCATTGATTGTATAAGAGCGTAAGAATGTGCTAGTATTTATATGAGTAATTGAGCTGGTGTGTGTATAACTGTACATTTGAGTAAATGGGAGTGTGATTAATTATTTGCATGACTGACTAGGTGTGTGAGTACCTCTATGGATGAGTGGCGGTGTGTGAGTGTCTATATAGGTGTATGAGTGCATATGATAGTCCTGTACTGAGTGACCGTAAGTATGAGTGACTGTACGGGTGAGTGAGTGGATGTGTGTGTAGACCTAAGAATCAGTGAGTGGGTATGTAGTTATTGGTGTTGGAGTGTCTATGGTTTTGAGAATGGTAGTGTGTAATTTAGAGTGGGTGTATCAAAAGTTATATTAGGGTGTGAGAAGATGCATGAAATTTTCACATGGATGATGTCATCAGTGATGTCATTTGAGATGTCATCAGTGATGTAATCAGTGATGTCACTGACCATGTCATGATGTAATATGTGACGTCATCAGCAGTGCATTGCGGGGGCGCGAGTTATAGTTAGCTGAACTAACTATAACGGGGGAATTTCACGGGTTTTGTACGAGTGCAATGTCCAACTAACTATAACTGTCCCTAAAACCTATGGTTTTTTCAGTGAATTTCAAAGGTTTTTTAAATGCTAATTCCTAACTATAACATGTCTGAAACCTATGGTTTTTTTCAGTGAATTTCAAAGGTTTTGTAAATGACAATTTTTAAATGTATTAATTGTTATATTTATTTTTTTGATACTGATTTACTACATTTTTTTAAACTATTTATTTTTAGATATTTTATTTTTTTAATTACATTGTAATTACATTATACATTACATTACAAAATATACTTTCTCAGAATGAATTACTTTAGTTTAAATACTTTGCAAATAGGCAATAGACTTTTAAGTACAGTAGTTACAGTTGTTGCAATGGGCAACACAATTTCAAACACAATGCAACATTGAGCTCAATGTGAATTTCAAGTTAAATGCAATTAGTTACTTTATGGATTACTTTTCTAACCACAGGACTGGATCCTAGATTCAGTCCTGGGACATCTCCTGTAAACAGTTGAGTAAAAGCGTTTTGGTTACATGTAGTGATTTTTAAGGAATATTATTGTATTTTAAAAGTTGACACTTAGAAACTTTTTCACATAGAATCACCAATGTTATCCTTTGGGAGGAAATTCACTTAGCAGGTAAGTAGTGTTATCGTTACTTTTTCTTACTCAGTGGTGGATCCTGGATCCAGCACTGGTGCATCTCCTGTAAACAGTTGAAAGAATGCGTTTAAGTCATACAGGCGATTTTTAAGGAATATTTGTAGTTTGTGAAAATCGACACTTAGAAACTTTTCTGCTGAAAACCAGACAATGGATTCCTATGGAAGGAAATACAAGTTACTGGTAAATACGGTTAGAATTACTTTTCAGGGTCAGTGCTGGGCTAAAAGATGCAGCACTTGGTTCTCTCCTGATAACAGGTGAGTAAATCGGAATTCGTAGTTCGGCTGATTTTAGAGGAATATTATAAAGTTCCAAAACTCCACACTTAGAAGAATTTCCAAGTGAAACCAGTCAATGTTAGCCTATGGAAGGAAATTCAAGTTACTGGTAAGTACGGTTAGAATTACTTTTCAAGGTCAGTGCTGGGCTAAAAGATGCAGCACTGGGTTCTCTCCTGATAACAGGTGAGTAAATCGGAATTTGTAGTTCGGCTGATTTTAGAGGAATATTATAAAGTTCCAAAACTCCACATTTAGAAGAATTTCCAAGTGAAACCAGTCAATGTTAGCCTATGGAAGGAAATTCAAGATACTGGTAAGTACGGTTAGAATTACTTTTCAAGGTCAGTGCTGGGCTAAAAGATGCAGCACTGGGTTCTCTCCTGATAACAGGTGAGTAAATCGGAATTCGTAGTTCGGCTGATTTTAGAGGAATATTTGTATGTTTCAAAAATCGACACTTAGAAACTTTTTTAGCAAAAAGCAAGCAATGATATCCTATGGAAGGAAATACAAGTTACTGGTAAGTACGGTTAAAATTACTTTTCAGGATCAGTACTGGGCTCAAAGATGCAGCACTGAGGTCTCTCCTGATAACAGGTGAGTAAATCGGAATTCGTAGTTCGGCTGATTTTAGAGGAATATTTGCACAATGGTGAAGGAAGGGGGTGGGGCCTGAGGTGACATGTCTGCAAACATGCCCTGTGGCGCGTTTTAAGTTGGAGAATTAATTCCTCCTCAATCCCGAGGGTCCCTAGGGGCCAACTAGCCCACCAGATACCTCCAGTATGCGCCAGAGAGCTGCGTTGCAGAGAGGTGTTCAGAGGCCATGCCCCTTTTTGCACCTCTCTGCAACGCAGTTCTGTGGCGCTTTCTGGACGTACCTGGTGGGCTAGTTAGCCCCCAGGGACCCTCAGGATTGAAGGGGATTTAATTCCCCATCTTAAAACGCCCCATGGGGCCTGTTTGCACACATGTCACCTGAAGCCCCGCCCCCTCCCTTCCCCGTGGCGCGTTTTAAGTTGGGGGATTAAGTCCCCTTGAATCCTGTGGGTCCCTGGAGTCCAACTAGCCCACCATGTACCTCCAAAAAGCGCCACAGAGCTGCGTTGCAGAGAGGTGTAAAAGGGGCGTGGCCTCTGAACACCTCTCTGCAACGCAGCTCCCTGGCGCATACTGGAGGTTCCTGGTGGCTAGTTGGCCCCCAGGGACCCCCAGTATTCAAGGGGAATTACTTCCCTTTCTTACAACGCGCCAGGGGCGCGTTTGCAGAGTGCTGCAGGGAGGGGCGACGCCTCCGGCACGATGCCGTTTTTTTTTTTGCTTCCTATTTTTTATGGGAGGGGCTGCGTGGCCCCCTTCCCTTGTCCACTTTTATCCCCGGGGACCTCATCCCCCGGGGCCTGAGGCTGTTCTTTTATTTATTTTTTTAAACGGGAACAGGCCTGTATTTGCCCAGGGGACCCCATCCCCCGGGGCATGCCCTCTTTTTTTTAATAAAATAAATATTTGGAGGGGGGCTGCGTGGCCCCCCTTCTCAGGCCATTAAAGGCCCCGGGGACCCAATCCCCCGGGGCCTGGCCACACGTTGGGGACCGTGGGGGGGGTCCCCAATGCCCGCACGGTCCCGCCGGCTCCCCGCGTCCTGCGGGAGCCGGCATTGCTTTTCCATAAGGGAGCTGCTGACATGCAGCTCCCCTTATGGAAAAGCAATCTGCTTGCTTCATTGAAGCGAGAGCAGGTTTCCTGCTCTCGCTTCAATGAAGCAAGCAAGTTTGCAATGGCAGGACGGGAGCCGCGAGGCTCCCGTCCTGCCATTGCAAACAGCAGTGTCCCGGGGGTAGGCACCCCGGGACACTGCAGGAGCCGGCCCTGGGGGGTGGTGGTCCCCAGGGCCATCACAGGCTCCAGGAGGGGGGCCGTCGGCCCCCCTCCCATGTCTTTAAAGCCCCGGGGAGGTGGTGGTCCCCGGTGCTCGGGGGTCCGATACGGACCCCCGCATTTACATTATTAGTGCCCCTGGGAGGTGGCGGTCCCCGGGGCGTGTGGGGGGGCTTGAGCCCCCCACACAGGAAATGTTTTTTTTTTTAAAAGAAGCCCCTGGGAGGTGGTGGTCCCCAGGGCTGCGGGAGGGCCGAGTGCCCTCCCGCACCATTTTAAATTGAAAGCCCCGGGGGGTGGCGGTCCCCAGGGCTTGGGGGGCCCTTAGAGGCCCCCCAGCATTATTCAAATAAACCCCGCATGCCCCCGGGACTTGGGCCACCCGGGGGCCAATTAACAACAAAGCGCGGGAGACCGCGCTTCGATTTTTTTTTTTTTATCGGCGGGATCCGCGCATCCTAAGCGCATCCTGCCGATTTGTTTTTTTAAAAAAAAATCTTTTTTCTGCCCAGGGGGTCCTTGTCGGACCCCCTGAGCAGACCTAGGGGGTCAGGGCGTTTCTCCCCTGCCCCCTTTTTGCGTTTGCGCAGTTGCAATTTTTTTTTTTTTATCGGTGGGATGCGCATCCCGCCGATTTAAAAAAAAAAAAATGCTTTTTTCTGCCCAGGGGGTCCTTTGTGCATTTTGCGCACTTGTTTCTGTGCCTCGGTTCTACCGAAGGACAAAAAGGCTGCCAACACTTCCTGATTTGGAGTGTTGACAGCCAATTAGCATGCAGCTCGTGATCGGGAGGGTACGCGGACCCTACGCGGCCATAGATATATATGTGATTTTCCTTTTGATTTTCTCAGGAACTACTGAACGGATTTACACCATTTAACAAAAAGGGTTCTTTCTGAACCAAGAACTACCTCTTTGCCAAATTTGGTGTAATTCCGTTCAGCAGTTCGGGCTGTAGCCGTGGCTAAAGTTTCCTATGGGAAAATGAATGGGGAAAACACGCTTTGGGACCCCCTTTTTCTTTGCCCCCGCTTGACGAATCACCCCGAGACTTTCAGGGTAGGAGCGGACCGGAGCGGGCCATAAAGTTTGAAAATTTCACGAAGATTCGTCAACCGACGCCAGAGTTATTTCAAATAGAATGTTGCGGATTTCCTATGGAAAATAGATCCTAACTATAACTATCTACTGGCGACCGCCAGTAGATAATATATATATATATATATATATATTCACTGAAAAAACCATAGGTTTTAGGGACAGTTATAGTTAGTTGGACATTTCACTCGTACAAAACCATAGAAATTCCCCGTTATAGTTAGTTCAGCTAACTATAACTCGCGCCCGCAATGCACTGCTGATGACGTCACATATTACATCACTCATGACATGGTCAGTGACATCACTGATGACATCACTGATGACATCTCAAATGACATCACTGATGACATCATCCAGTGACTGTGTGTTTCTGTAAAGTTTAAATATGTTTAATATATATAGGGAAAGGCGTATTGAAGAATGAGTGGGTGTATAAGTGTCTGAATGGATGATTTAGTATGTGAGTGACTGACTCTACAAGTGAGTGATTAAATGTATCTTACTGAATGCATGGGTTAGTGACTAAACTGTGTGAATGTCTGTATCCGTCTGTCTGTTGGTTTGTAAGCGGCTGCATGAGCTTTCTGAATAGCTACATGAGTGTCTACATGGGTTATTGATTGATTGTCTGAGTATCTGTATGGGTGCCTGAGTGTTTGTGTGGGTGGGGTGTGTGTGACTCTGTGCATAGATGTGTGAGTTGGTGATTCACTGGGTGCATGGTTTCAAGAGTGCATCTGTGATGGACTGTATGGGTGGGTGAGTGTGTGTATGGGTGTGTTAGTGATTGAATGTATATCTCAGTGGTACATGTGGAGTAACTACATATGTGAAAGGCAGTATATATGTGTGTTGGAGTATATAAATGGCTATAAGTGAGAGTGTGTGATTGTGAGAGTGGCTGTATGGATGAGTGTGTACTTGTATCAGTGATTGTATAAGAGCGTAAGAATGTGCTAGTATTTGTATGAGTAAGTGAGCTGGTGTGTGTATAACTGTATAGGTGAGTAAATGGGTGTGTGATTAAGTTTTTGCATGACTGACTAGGTGTGTGAGTACCTCTATGGATGAGTGGCGGTGTGTGAGTGTTTATATAGGTGTATGAGTGCATATGATAGTCCTGTACTGAGTGACTAAGTATGAGTGACTGTACGGGTGAGTGAGTGGATGTGTGTGTAGACCTAAGAATCAGTGAGTGGGTATGTAGTTTTTGGTGTTGGAGTGTCTATGGTTTTGAGAATGGCAGTCTTTAATTTAGAGTGGGTGTATCAAAAGTTATATTAGGGTGTGAGAAGATGCATGAAATTATCACATGGATGATGTCATCAGTGATGTCATTTGAGATGTCATCAGTGATGTCATCAGTGATGTCACTGACCATGTCATGAGTGATGTAATATGTGACGTCATCAGCAGTGCATTGCGGGCGCGAGTTATAGTTAGCTGAACTAACTATAACGGGGGAATTTCTATGGTTTTAGCAATACGTAAC